>WEDG01002640.1:0-52201 GCA_017591395.1 Schistocephalus solidus | reverse complement strand
ATTACGAGATTGAGAGGTTGTCTCAATGGTTGTAGCACCTGAAAAACGATAAGACATTAATTTAGCCGCTAAAGTTCGTTGACTGCACTAAACGTATGTCATTCAGCAGGGTATATGGTAAATGAAGGAATTTTTGTGTGCAGTTATCTAGCTGCATTCCGAGAGACAAAGATATTCATTGTAATTTACAACGAAAAAGTAAAGGGTCCAATCAAGAAAGGAAATCGCTTACGAAACTTTTCGCATTTGGTCTGCGTCGAATGGTTTTGATGTAACTACCTCTTTTTCAGTGGATTCAGGATAAAACAAATCCAGCATTATGTCCGCTATATTAAGTTCTGTGTTAGTTTAGCTGGAGTGGGTTTTAAAACCACGTAAGTTATATATCAGGCTATGTTTACATATACTGTTGCACGATGTTCATCCAATTCTCCTTTGGAACCAAATACCTGGTTAACATTCATGTATTACATTTAGGTAGTGCTTCCTTGTGCGTCCCTCTACGAAAACAATCCCATCCACAGACATTTCAGCATTATTAAATTGGTGTAATATCAGTTATCCCCGGAAGCTTTTAATCCCAGGAATTAATTGCAATTGGGGGTTTTCAGTGAGAAACACAGCCACTGTTATAAAATTGACACTGCAGCTGTACTTGGGGAGGTTGAAAATTCCGATTTGAAAGAGACACTTTTGTGTAAAATCATCCTGCTTTTGACCCAAAAAATGTGTGAAGTTTCTTCGAGACTTTAAAACTTATGAAGACATTCCATAACACGCAATGACTTCTATTGACTTAAAAAATGATTGCTCGTGGAAAGCAGTAAACTTTTAAAAAGCGGTCGCGTTTTTTTCTAACTTAGTATCCGGATCCGCCTCCTGTAATTAACGATCTCATGTTTAAGATTGTTTTTAAATGTGTTTGGTTAAACAAAGTTTATTGCTGCACTCTAACCTTCTTACAGCCTGTTTAGGCATTATCGCCTTTTGGATGCATTTAATTGAATAGGGGTCATTGGGTGACACTGATGTTAGAGGAGATGCCGGTTTATTGGGCATTCCACATAAAACAGCAACCAAATTTAAAAAGGACGGTCATATGGATATGTGTGACTTTGCTAACAATACGCTACCATCTGGACAACGGTTATTTCTGATTGGCCGCAGTTGTGCAAATTCAAAATGATATAATTGCACAGCCTTCCATGATCTAGTGTTTACTTTAATATTCTAGATCATAGATAAAAGTTGCTAAACGTGTAAATCCACCATATTATTTGGTCGAATGATCCTGATGCGGTTAATGACAGATTGTATACCTGATATGACAACTTCGGTAACCAAGGACTTTTCCGAAGACCGGTCTCAGTAAGTTACTGCTGGCCAATTTCCATTCGCCTAAGAAAATCTCGAGAGTGATCTTCAAATCAACATGTCCTCTATTGTCTTTGCCGACGGGGGGAAATGCCTCCGCAATAGGTGCCCGCATAACCGATATTGAACCAAAGTGCTTACGTTATCTGCAAAGTCCAGTGCGTTAATTGAACATGCTGCAATCATTTGTTTATTGGACAGACAGGGAACATTTCTGTATCACCAAATATAATCAAAAGCATTGTGTAAAAAATAAAAAGTGCGGAAATGGCAAATAAGAAGGTCAAATGTTTAGTTTCTGTTTCGGTTAATCGTAAAGATGCTTTACAATGTTCAGTGTCGCGTTCACCACAGTAAACTGAGACTAGGCGAACATATAATTATAAGGCAGATTAAATATATGTATGCTTCTAGCTCAGCAATAATGCAAACAGTCCGCATAACCATTTTCTTCGTTATTTCATGGAGCTTTCCTTAAACCTTAAACAATAATCACGTTTTGCGCTAAGGCAGCTGGATTATGTTCAAAAGATTACGAATCACGTATTCTAAATGCTTTCTTTAAACCTTGTAATTAAATTCCTTCGCAAAACCTAAAACCACTCTCGCGTTTGGTCTGTTCAGCCTTTAAAATTGGCCCTAAAGAGTGTTAGACGTATGCTTTCAATTACCTTGAAATCACCCAATCGATTTCCTAATCTGGCACTGATTGGCTGCCAAGTTAGCAACAGGCATAAGGATTCGCGTGCATGCCAGCACCTCTGTAGAGAAGCACTTGCCGTCCCCGCACAAGCTGCGAATTGCACCAAGTTAATCTTTAGCACAAGCTGCTTCCGTTGCGGCATCTTCTCCGACCTTGCTCTAATCCATGTCATTATCTGATGTCTATGATGCTTAATGTAACTCCCACGTTTCTAATGCCTTTGAGGTCCAGCTCTGAGTCAGACCCAGATTGGGGACTCATTCACTTCCATAACCGCAGCATCTTGCTTAAATGTTTGTGGCAACTATCAGTGCCACCTATTCAACTACTACTCGTATCCATATTATTAATGCCAGTATTACTGCTTTTTCTATAATAACTGCTAAAAAACACTCACTCTCAATTGCATTAATGCCTATATATAAATACCAATACGGCCATTTTGATTGTTTATCCCCACGCCTTACCTTCTGACTTCCTAAAAGCTTCCTCATTAGCACACGCTGACTCCGCGCTGGTGTTTTCCCTATTCTTCTTCTAACCCCCCTCTGTCTGTTGTGCTCATCACAACTCCCATGAAGTCTACATTTGAGGTCAAGCACTCTGATGCGGAGGCGTAGTTTGGACCCATCCACTTGATTAAATGCAGCAAAGGTGATCTGCGATTAAATTTCATCTGTCACAAACACACACCCTGCTACAAGAACTCTTGTAGAGGCGAACATTTTCACACAACTGCACTAAGACTTTGCCACCAAAACACTAGGTCATCTCACGAGAGACAGAGGAAAGTTACTTTTTATATCTATTTTGTTTTCCTCTTCTGTCATTTAGCTGGCAAACTGGGAGGAAGGTTCTACTGGATCGATTAATTTTTAGGCAATGTCTTACATGGCTACCTCTGCAATGATTTCTTTGAATAAATTTAGGACTTGGAGCCGTGGTTAACATCATTATTTACACAATATGCTTATGTTATCCTTTGAGTGATCCCCATTTATATGGACAGATGCTTAACACATTTTTCTTCAATGCATTTTGTCACGAAAACAAAAGGTTTTCTCGTGAGAGACAGAGGAAGCTAATTTCATATCTTTTTGTTTTCTCTTTCTGTCATTTAGCTAGCAAACTTTTAATGAATATTCGAAATTTTTAAAACAGCATCCTGTTTGTAGAAAAATATTTGACAGCCTAAAATTCTTGTTATCGGACTCTCAACATTTCGTCAATTTGTTTGAAAGAACGCAAGCCAAGGTCATTTGGTGACTGTAAGAAATGATGAGCATTTAAAGGTTTTGAGAAAATATAAACCTCGCAATCCACAAACGCAGCCTCTAGAATCGTTAACTTTAAGTATGCTAATTGTCTGCATTGATAACCTTTGAAATTTCGTAATAACCAAAAAATGGCAACAGTGTTCTACACTCTTAGCGCGGTGACAAAAGCTTACCTCGGAGGTAGGTTTTACTTGCTTGATTGTTTTTTTGAATTTCCTTATTGGACTTCCTTGAAGATAATTAAGTGCCACATTTGAATACTTTAATGGAATTTTCCCTTCTTAATCACATACATGCTTAAAACGAATTTTTATCTTCTTTTATAATATTGAACCGGAACTTCTTCCAGCTCATTTGATTATGTTTGAGCAGTTAATCTTGATAGCCTCTTGATGCTTTAAGTGAACGTTCTTCCTTGGAACAACGTTTTCATTAACAGCTGCCATGCATTTTGTAAATTTGTCGATATACTTCAGATTTGCTGTCCAAAAATTAGTAGACTTAATAGATTGTGGAATGTTTAGCACAGAGAAATCGTCAGGCTGTCAGGTATTATGTCTAATGGTCCAAGTCCTGAATTCTCATAAAGCATTTTTGTGGCATAGTGATTTTTATAGTAATATTTGGCAGGCGAAATTATTTTTTATTCGACCAACATGGTTTCTTTAGTTCGTTCGTGAATACGCACTCCGAATGCTGATTTGGGAGCGGATGCCCAGTTGTACTTGACGAAGAAGTATAAAGCTCTTAAGGCGTTCCCAAATTCCAAGTGTCTGTATGCTCAAATGTGGCCAGTAAAAATCGTGATCGAAGTTTATCGATCACGATGGGAAGGAAGTGCACCCCTCTTCAACAGTGACATTTCCATAACGCGGTGCATGCTGTTTTACGTCATTACCACATTTCAACGAGATTCTCAATTTCAGGGGAGCGAGCCTAATAAAAGTTTAAATGAAGCTCCGTAGTTTTTGTTTAGTCTGGTTGACGAATACTCATTGATTTTACAAAGGAGACGTATTTTTAAATATGTTTTGACCATCTGGATGGCCTTGTTATGTGTTTTTTTAGATTTCTTGTTTGATTTTTTTGGAAGAAAGTAAGCTGAGTGCACTTTGAACGGATTGAAACGAAAAGCGTTTGCTAGTAGAGACGAGAGGTTTGGAAAATGGTTGGTCCTGTGCACGGCTTCTTGCGGGGTTGATAAAGCAATTATCTGCAAATTGAATAGCACAGTGTTCGTCTCTTGCCAGTTTGGAGTGGGCTTCATCAATTATTATTTTTCCCGAGAGGCACAATAATTCTCAAAACCCCGTAGTTTTCTTTCTCTGATGTCAGTCAATCACAGCCAATTTAACTGAAATAACATTAAACCTGTCAGTATTTTCAACAGTCAAGATGAAGATAAACGTCCGTGTTTAAAATAATCTACTCGGAAATTTTCTCACCTGCCTAGCCTTAACCAATGTATTGAGGGAACAGACAAACAACAAAGCCACATAATATTTAAATGAATGAAAGGATTGAAACACAAAACATTTAATATAATCCGAATCTTGAAATCTATAAATAAGTTTGTGAAGATTCAAGGTTTGTAAAAATAATTTGTCCTGCGCCCGGCCTTTGGAGTTGTTGGTGAAGCGATATTCACGATGTGAACAGCAATGTTTTCGCCCGCTTGGTTAGTGTGGAAGTCAATTTAATTATCTTAACCCAGTTATATTTTTCCACATATCATTTAACCACAGCCAAGTCAACTGGAATAATATGAAATCTGCCATTATTTTCAACACGTAATACGAAGCACAACGTCTGCAAATTTCACATAACATGGAATCTGACATTATGAACATTACGCTTTAATATTTTTTAATGAAAGGTCTATGTTTGTACTTATTTTGGGTAAGAAAAATCTTAATCTATGGATATAACTTTGATGTGAAATAACAAATCGTATTCAGGCAGCATAGCTGTATCAGAGACTTTAATAGAGGTTTAATCAAATCATTTTAGCAAACTTGTTATATTGGAGCTGCAATATCAATACTTTCTCTCAAGATAGAAATGAATTTCAAATCAATTTTTATTTCTTACTTTGCCATTTAGTTGGCAAACACAGAGGTGGGTTTTATTCGCTTGATTTATTCATCGATATTTTCTCACTTTGCTTCCTCTGTGATGATTTATTTCAAAACTTTCTTGGAGCAATTGATAGCAAAACTTACTTCCTTAACAGGTTACCTCTTTCTTGTTGCGACCAGGGTTCCCAGTGCAATCATCCGTCATTGCTTCAAGTGTCTTTAAACAAAATTGCTGCTTTTTTGAAAATCTGATAGGCGATTCTCCCACATGCCTAGCTTAAACCAATCTATTGAGTAAAGCAACTTATAGAAAGAAGCAAACAATTTGGATGACATCATAATGCCTTAGGTCAACGTTTTGCCTTTGAACGGCATTTGCTTTTTCATCTTCTTTGGTAGCAGGGCACTTTTCTTCAGAAGCGGTACTTTTTCAACTCAACACTATACATTATTTATAAATGTGTGCATGTGGCAAAGTATATGAGTGCGAACGGAAAACCCACCAATTGTGTTACACACCACTTGCACAAGAGTGCTCTGATGGCTGACAATATGTTACTTCTAACAAATGTTTAGGCTAATTCAGGGCTTCCAATTAATTTGGCATAATTAAGTCAATATTCCTAAAATATGAAAATTCACAATTTTTTTGCACTTTTCATGTTTTCCTCTATGTTATGAGGGCACAAACACTTTTGAATACGGCACAGACAAACTGCCGCTTTAAGCCACGTGTCCATCATTTATCTTATCTAAACGCCCTCTATACGCCAAATGCTCAATATTAAGTAGATGTACCAGGTTTGTGCCTGTTTTACGTGGTTTTAAACGTTTAGCATGATCCCATGGCTGATCCGTGGCTACATTTAGTCGCCAATTTAAGAATGCGCAGACAACGGGCAAAATGGAATCCTTTTGTATTAAGCAGTCAGACATTCTCTTGTTTCGTTCCTCAGCTGTAATATTATAAGCTTGAGAGGACGTAGACCGAATGCATTTTCCGGACTTTGGATATGTTAACACACACTTAAATATTTTAAAAATATAAAGACCTCATGGGATTGCGAAAATCAAAACATCACGACCCACCAATACCGCCTGAAACATTGAACTGTTATTGAAAAAGCTAACCTGATACGCTAGTTCTCAACAATTTCGTGGAGAACCCATGCGTGGACAAGGGTTTTTCACTTTGTTGCTATTGGGATTCGCTGTATTACCCACCATTTTACTCCAGCATGAAATAAATTTTTAATCTTAAATATTTTTCCTCTCTGTCATGAAGCTGGAAAACATGGAGGTAGGTTCCATTTGCTTGATTAATTTGTAAGCAGCATCTTGATGTGCGTCCTTGGCAATTTTTTTCCTGCGATAATTTAAGGACATGGTGGTTCAGGTAACATACAATTTCGCTTAATATAATTGTATTGTTATGTTTATATGCGTAAATGAATCGTGCCCTATAATCTATGGGGCTTGCAAAGCATTTTCCTTCCATGGATAAAAAACTTTTTTTAAAATTAATGTGGCCTATCTACGCACCTTAACGTTGTCTCGGAATGAAAATATTTTGTCAAATGAAAGGTGAAAAATTGTTAAATTTGTAACCTACCACTTGCGCAAAAGATCCGATATTTACTACTCGAATACTTTGTGCGATATCTAACCGAATGTTTGGTTTTACAGTTAATTTTGTACGATTTAAACATTTCACACAAATACACGCTGGCTACATATTCATTTCTTGTGAAAACACAAGGGGGTTTGATCGAATCGTTATTTTTCAAAAGCAAAAACTCATAATCAATAAATGCAGGCTGTTATATCGAAATATTTTTGAAAAAGCCCATTCTGTAAACTATCTCTCAAAAATATAATGGTATACCAAAATGAAGGCATGGTTTTTTCCAATCTGCAATAGAACCCGGTTAAAATATAAATGTGTTCTCTGCTCAAGTAAATATATTTATAATTCATTTTGTTTTCCTACTGTAACATTTAGCTGGAAATCTCGCTGGTAAGTTCTAGATGTTTGATATTCTGTCTTAATTAACTATTCTTTTTATTATTGTTTTCAAATTTTATTTTAGCTGTTGGAGTTGGGGGTAACAGAATTATTTTTAAATTATGATTGTTCCGAAATTGTTTGATGTGCGGTTATAAAATGCTTAAATGCTTTAGCACATTTCTCCCTCATCACCTCAAGAAACTCTTGATTAATTGTTTGTATGTATTTAAAAAATATTTGACTGGAATGTATCCGAGCTGTTTCGTGAAAATAAGAGAGGCCGTTTTCGATATCTTTATCCTGCGTTAAGCCGGTATATTTTTTTAACAACGTGGTGTTCGTTAACATTTTCCATGTAGTCCAACAAAGTCCCTCCTTCTCTTTAAGCAGATATGCTGGACTTAATAATTTTTCACCCAGTAAAAACATCCGAATGACCCATATTTTGCCTCAAAGTCTGATTCGTGCATTCGCATACAATTTGAAATGGCGTATATATATTTACACAAATAGTCGCTAATCAGAAACTTTTTTTATTTTTGGACCTCAGAAGTGAGAGGATGCATGCAAAATGCAGTTTTGGGACCGCAAAACCAGATGCAAATGCACATATGCCTTATCAGTTTAAAGATCGTAAAACCTTTAACAATTCGAAATCTCCCTACTCACAAATGCAGCCTGTAAAATTGGGAATTTTAAAAAAATACTCATTTCTTACTGAGATTTTTAAAACTTCTTTAAAGCATTTATACCCCATTTGAACAGCAAAGTTTCCGCCATTGTGGCCTCAGTTTAGCCAAATCATGCCAACGTATTCAGCATATTTAGCTGTAAAACACTAAAAAAGGCTAAACATTTGCAAGTTTGGCACAGTTAGACAAGACTACAGTGGCCTTGGTTGCCGTTCTAGTCGTCAACCGTCAACCATACGTAACCCCCTGCTTTCTGCTTGCCCTGAGGCTCGAACCAGATCATTTTCATGTAAGCTTAGGGACGTCGTCTGAGCGCGCAAATATTACTTATTTAGGATCTCAGCAACTGTGAGTCAAATAGTCAATTCCAAACAAGGTCAGACCAAGACTGCTGGGAAAGCGGGCAATAAATGCAACTGTTTTCAATTATGCCTCATCTTATTATTGGATATGCCTAGCTGTTAGGAAACGGAGCAGCTAATTGTCAGTATGTAAATAGCAAATGGACGCTGTTGATAAATTATGGGCGGAGAATGCACATCTATATATTAATTTAATTTCAACTATATCTTATTAAAACTATTAACACATACTCATGCGTATTTTACCTAGCTTATGACACTACCGTATAGGCGAAGCTCGACTTATAAGTTTTTCTTATTTTACTGTTCAAACATTTAGCCGGCGTTCTCGGAGGTAGGTTTTATTCGGTCTGATGTTTGGTCTGTCTCCAACGTTTGCACTTTTAACGTTGAGTTTCTCTGTCTTAAGGAATTGGTGGAGCTGGTAATTATATTTCTCATTCAAAATCCTACTGCTGTTATTTGCGTCTACATGCAATTTTAAATTACCACTTGCGTTTCAGATTATTGTGAAATTGTCATTTCATGGGAATCATGAAATTCAGAATTCACCATCTCAACACTAAACCCGTCACTTGTTTACTGTAAAAGGGTAAAAATGCGTTTTCTTATGGATATCTAGCTCTGGGTCTCAAAGGTAAGTCTGGAGTTCATTTATTTAGGATCAGGTGTAAAACGCAGCTTTCATTAATAGGAATTCATATCAGTTTACACAAAAATATTTGCTTTAAGGATGATGTCTAACGTTCACATTTGTATATGCATTAACATATACTTACTAGGTTGTCCGCGGTTACTTATTCCAGGGCCTCTAGTGAATTAAGCTGCCTTACTAAAGTACAAAGAACCCAATTATTGAGAATTGTGAACAATCTTCATGCTGGCATTCCAATCGCGCACTGATTTGATCGAATTATGTTTCATGTGCGATTAAACCCATTGCTCCTGGCATGTACTCGTAGCTCAGATGGTAAGAGTGTAATCTGTAGTGAGGCGTTTCCTTTGCCGTTGTGGGTTCGAGTTTCACCAAAGCCATGAACTCTTTTATAACTGGGACCTATTATTTTTGATTTCATCGAGTTAATAATAATCACTAGAAGGGATTTACTGTAATGCTTTAACGAACCAATTTGGTTAATAATTAAAGCAAACTTCGAAAATGACAGTTTCAGCTTTCAAAAAACGTGTACCGCGTATGAATAACAGTAGCTATTTGAGTGAACTTGGTTATTTTATCTGCAAACGCCTTAAACCTCGGAAAAGGCAAATATTTTTTTTATATTTTGGTGATGTCACTCTTAAGTTTCTATAGGACGCTGCTACATGCGTACTCAGTGCAAGCCTCAGAGCCTCGGTTTAGCAGGTCAATGTGCCAGTAAACGTTCCATTAGCGTCTTGGAACTACCCCGCGTGACAGAATAATGGAGATGCAAAACAGATTTGATGTCGGCAAAAAATCGGATGAAGTTATTTAAATGTCACATCGCAGCTGTTCATACCACAATAAAGACCAGCAAGTTACTACAAGCAGGCCGTTAGGAAAGGCGACCTGTGTCAATTGTTCTTCGTGCACAAAAGTAGAATTCAACTCTGTTTGCTTAAGGTGACTTATGTAATGATACTCTCAATTTATGTCATGGTCCTTTCATAAAATTACCAACTGGCCCTTTAATTCTCTCCGTTTTAGCTGGCAGTGCTATCCGCAAGCACAGTAAGCATAAACTAAGCATCATTTGTGGAAAGCAATCCAACATTCTAAATATCGCCGATACTTTCAAATTTTGTATTTTCATTTTGAATGATCTTATAAAATTGGCATTATTTTCCCTTTAGAGAGAGGTTGGTTTATGACATCTTAACATCTCGCTGTGATAAAGCATTTACTCCACTTATGCACCTTCACATGCACCTTTCCGTCATCCTACTAAGTGATCCCAAGTTATTCTTTGAAAAATCAGTGCTTTAGTAAAATTTTCCATAATGTCATAATGTCTCCTGTAAGCAAACATTTCCTTGACAAGATTTTTTTTAAACTTTGAGCAAAAAACGCTTTTGTTCCATCGTAATGTTTTTAAGCCGGTCAAGGGTTTTTAACTAAAGAAGTTTTATTTTATTGAAAAGGATTCATTGGGCAGGCCTACTATATCCTGAGCTGACATGCGGCTGCTGGCGGGGCTTGAGAGATAGCCCCAAGGCACAACAGCGACGAGTGAGTCCCTGTAACCGATCGGAGACCGCCTACTCACCCATAGTTATAATTCGAACAAAACCGTCAAGACAAACGAGCTCGTGGCGCAGTGGGTAGAGCTGTCAGACTTTCTCGCCACAGCGGGTCGCGAGTTCGAGCCTCGGTGCCGCAGCGCCTGAGATGGGTATATGCATGAGTTTGATGAGGCCATTGCCGGAAATGGCGATTTCGAAGTCTCCCTTTGCCTTTGTCGTCACGTTAATCTGCCTCATACCCTTTAGCTGCCCTCGCGGCTGCATGCCCGCTCAGAGATGGCCCGAAGGCACAACGACGAGGTGAGTCCTGTTCACCGATCGGAGACGCCTGCCTACTACAGCTATAATTCCCGAACAACACCGGCAAGACAAAGAGCTTCGTGGCGGAATGTGTAAAGCCGTTAGACTTCTCCCCAACAGGTCGCTGGGTCGAGCCACCTCGGTGCCCGCTGTGGGCTGAGGGTACGCCAGCTTTGATGACGGTGCCAATAAGCCAGAAATCGGCCATTCCAGTCTCTTGTCTTTGTCGTCACGTTACTCTGCCTATACCCGCCAAGCTGCCCAGGCTGCATGGCGAGCTTTGAGAGGTAGCCCAAGGCAACAACGTGGACGAGTGGAGTCCTGTAACCGATCGGAGACCGCCTACTTACCATAGTTATAATTCCCGAACAAAACCGTCAGAGACAACGAGCTCGTGTCGCAGTGGGTAGAGCGTCAGACTTCCGCACAGCAGGTCGCGAGTTCTGAGCCTCGGGGTCACAGCACCTGTAGATGGCGTATTGCTGAATGATGACGGCTTTTAAGCCAGAAAATGGCAATTGAAGTCTCCCCTGACTTTGTCAGTCATGTCATTCTGCCTATACCTTAGCTGCATGCAGCTGCATGCGGAAATTCGAGATAGCCCCAAGGCACACGGGACGAGAGTGAGTCCTGTTACCGATCGGAGAGCGACTTCTTACAATGGGGAATATTCCCGATCAACACCGGCAAGACAAAGAACTCTGTGGCGGAATGTGTAAAAGCATTAGACTTCTGCAACAGGTCGCGAGTTCGAGCCCCGGTGCCGCTGGGCCTGAGGTTGGGTATGGCTGGTTGATGACGGTGAATAAGCCAGAAATGGCCATTCCAGTGTTCGTTGTCTTTGTCAGTTATGTTATTCCTGCCTATACCCTTAGCTGCTATGCGGCTGCATGGGGCTTGAGAGATAGCTCCAAGGCACAACAGGACGAGTGAGTCCTGTAACCGATCGGAGAGCGCCTGCTTACCACAGCAAATATTCCTGAACAAAAACCGTCCAGACAACGAACTCGTTGCGTAGTGGGTAGAGCGTTAGTCTTATGCCCAAGAGGGCGCGAGTTTGTTTCTCGGGAGCCACCGTGCCTGAAGTTGGGTATGGCTAGCTGATGACGTCTTATAAACAAGAAATGGCCATTCCAGTTTCCCTTGTCTTTGTTGGTCACGTTATTCTGCCTATATCCTTAGCTACCTCGCGGCTGCTGGCGGGGCTTGAGAGATAGCCCCAAGGCACAATTGGACGAGTGATTCCTGTAACCGATCGATGACCGCCTACTTACCATAGTTACAATTCCCGAACAAAACCGTCAAGACAACGAGCTCGTGTCGCAGTGGGTAGAGCGTTAGACTTCTGCACAACAGGTCGCGAGTTCGAGCCTCGGGTGTCGCAGCACCTGCGGTTGGGTATTGCTGGTTGATGACGGCTTATAAGCCAGAAATGCGCACTGAAGTCCCCTTTGACTTTTGTCTGGTCATGTTATTCTGCCTATATTCTAAGCTGCTTGCTGGCTGCTGGCGGGCTTTGAGAGAGAGCCCTAAGGAACAACGGACGAGTGAGTCCTGTTACCGATCGGAGAGCGACTTCTTACAATGGGAAATATTCGATCAACGCCGGCAAGACAAAGAACTTGTGGCGGAGTGGGTAGAGCATACTTCTGCACAACAGGTTGCGAGTTCGAGCCTCGGGTGCCGCAGCACCTGCGTTTGGGTATGGTTGACGACGGTTAATAAGCCGAAATGGCCATTCCAGTCTTCCTTGTCTTTGTCAGTCATGTTATTCTGCCTATACCCTTTATTCTGAGGTTGTTTTAGGGTTGTTGGTGGGTTGAGAGAGAGTCTTGGCGAAACAATGGACGAGTGATTCTGTTACTGATCGAGAGCGACTTTTACAATGGGGGGAATATTCGATCACTGGAAGACAGCACTCGTGGTAGAGGGTTTCTTTGTACAGTAGGTTTTATCTAATTCAATCCCAACCCTGTCCCATTTCAACCCAACCATTCGTCCCATTCTAACTTCCGTCCATCCAATCCCACGGAACCCATACATGTTCGCTAACTGGCTTAATCCCACACCCATCTCACCACCATCCCGTTCTAACCCACCAACCAGGCCGTGGGCTCAAGCCCCATGCCGCAGCGCCCGGGGCCAGTACGGCCATTCCATGAGGCCACGCCGGAAACGGGCCAACCCAAACCCGCCGTCCTCTGCCGGCCATTCCGCCCACATCCGGCCGCCCCAGTCACGCATGGGCTTGAGAGACAGCCTCGAAGGCACAACGACGAGTGAATCCCTTTAAACCCGACCTACATCACCCACCACCACAAAATATAACCCTAAAACCCACATCCATTGAGTTTGTTATTTTCCCCAACAGTTCAGAGCAGTCTTTGATGCCGCAGCGCCTGGGTTGATATGGCCAGGTTTTATGTGGGCTGGCCAGCCGGAAATGGCTATTCAGTCTCCCCTTGTTCTTTGTTGGTCACGTTACTCTCAGCCTATAGTCTTTAGCTGCCCTTCAGGTTGCTGGCAGGCTTCTTGAGATAGCCTCAAGGCACAACGGGGTTTGAAGTGAGTCCTGTAACCGATCAGAGACCGCTTACGTACCATAGTTATAATTCCCCGAACGAAACCGTCAAGACAACGAGTTGGTGGGCAGTGGGTTGACTGTTATACTTCTCCCCAACAGGTCGTGGGTTCCAGCCTCGGGCTCCTGCAGCGGCTCGCTGGGCATGGCTGGGGTTTATGAGGGCTAATAAGACGAAACGCCATTCAGTCTCCCTTGTCATTGTTGGTCACGTTATTCTGCCTATAGCCTTTGCTGCCTTGCGGCTGCTGGCGGGGCCTTGAGAGATAGCCCTCCCAAGGCACAACGGGACGAGTGAGTCCTGTAACCGATCGGAGACCGCCTACTTACTATAGTTATAATTCCTGAACAACAAAATCCGTCAAGACACCTGAGCTGCCGCAGTGGGTAGAGTGTCAGACTTCCGCACAGTAGGTCGCGAGTTTCGGTTTCGTGTCACAGCACCTGTAGATGGGTATTGCTGGTTGATGACGGGCTTTTAAGCCAGAAATGGCAATTGAAGTCTCCTTGACTTTGTCAGTCATGTTATTCTGCTCTATACCCTTAGCTGTTTGGTGTAGCTGTATGGAAATTCAGAGATAGCCTCAAGGCACAATGACGAGTGAGTCCTGTTACTGATCGGAGAGCGACTTCAATGGGGAATATTCCTGATCAACACTGGCAAGACAAAGAACTTGTGGTGGGGCCGTAGTATTAGACTTTCTGCACAACAGGTCGCGAGTTCGAGCCCCTGGTTCCCTCGCCGTGCCCGAGGTTGGCATGGTTGGTTGATGATGGTGAATAAGCTAGAATGGCTATTCCAGTGTTCGTTGTCTTTGTCAGTTATGTTATTTTGTTTATAATTTTAGTTGTTATGGAGTGTATAGGGTTGAGATAGTTTTGGCACAATAGGATGAGTGGAGGTCTTGTAACTGATTGGAGAAGTTTGTTACTATGTAATATTCTGAATAAAATCTCGTCTAGACAGAACTTGTTGTGTAGTGGGTAGAGTGTTAGTCGATGCCTAAGAGGGTGATGAGCTTTGGAGCTATCAGGTGTTTGTTCCACCATCCCACGTCCAGTCCCTTCCATCCCCAAGTTCCAACTGGCTTAACCCAATCCCATCCCACCACCCGTCCCGGCCTGCCATCTGTTCTGGTTCCCATGGCCCACTCCAATCACCATCCCCATCCCCGTCATCCCCATCTCGCCAATGCACGCCGGCCATGACATCCCTGTCCATCTGGCTGTCCCTGCCCACCCATCCACTAACCCTCAACCCAACTCTGTGGCGTATGTATGCCATGTACCTCTGCACAACAGGCCGATGAGTTCGGGAGCCCTGCCGCAAGCACCCGCAAGCTCTGGGCATGGCTGGTCGACGACCTGGCCACGTCAGAAACGCACATTCCAGCCCTCCTGTCTCTGTCAAACAAGTGCCATCTGCCCATGTCCTTAGCTGCCATGCGGCTGCATGCGGAACTCTTGAGAGATAGCCCCAGCACAACAGGAGAGCGACCCTGCCACCGATCGAGACATTCCTCACCACACAGTCAATATCCCCGAACCAAACCCAAACAAACGCCCGGGCCAAGGCCGCATGCCGCAACCCCCAATAGGATTGCCCAGGCTCTGAGCAGCTGTAGTGTTTGAGGTTAGAGGGCGAGCGATGATTTGTGCCACAAGCTAGAATGGCTATTCCAGTTCTCCCCTGCCTTGTCGGTCATGTTTCTGCCTTTTTTCTGAGCTACCTGGTGGCTGTGGATGCGGGAGCGAGATAGCTCCAAGGCACAACAGGACGAGTAGTCTGCCGGAGAGCGCCTGCTTACCATAGTAAATATTCCTGAACAAACCGTCCAGACAACGAACTCGTTGCGTAGTGGGTAGAGCGTTAGTCTTATGCCCAAGAGGGCGCGAGTTTGTTTCTCGGGAGCCACCGTGCCTGAAGTTGGGTATGGCTAGCTGATGACGTCTTATAAACAAGAAATGGCCATTCCAGTTTCCCTTGTCTTTGTTGGTCACGTTATTCTGCCTATATCCTTAGCTACCTTGCGGCTGCTGGCGGGGCTTGAGAGATAGCCCCAAGGCACAATTGGACGAGTGATTCCTGTAACCGATCGATGACCGCCTACTTACCATAGTTATAATTCCCGAACAAAACCGTCAAGACAACGAGCTCGTGTCGCAGTGGGTAGAGCGTTAGACTTCTGCACAACAGGTCGCGAGTTCGAGCCTCGGGTGCCGCAGCACCTGGGTTGGGTATGGCTGGTTGATGACGGCTAATAAGCCAGAAATGGCAATTGAAGTCTCCCCTTGACTTTGTCTGTCATGTTATTCTGCCTATATCCTTAGCTGCCTTGCGGCTGCTGGCGGGACTTGAGAGATAGCCCCTAAGGCACAACGGGACGAGTGAGTCCTGTAACCGATCGGAGACCGCCTACTTACCATAGTAATATTCCCGATAAACCCCGGAAAGACAAACGACTCGTGGCGCAGTGGGTAGAGCGTTAGACTTCTGCCCAACAGGTCGTGAGTTCGAGCCTCGGGTGCCAGCAGCCCTAGCGTTTGGGTATGGCTGGTTGATGACGGCTAATAAGCCAGAAATGGGCCATTCCAGTCTCCCTTGTCTTTGTCGGTCATGTTATTCTGCCTATATCCTTAGCTGCCTATGCGGCTGCTGGCGGAGCTTGAGAGATAGCCCCAAGGCACAACAGGGACGAGTGATTCCTGTAACCGATCGGAGAGCGCCTACTTACCATGGTTAATATTTCCCGAACTAAACCGTCAAAACAACGCGCTTCGTGGCGCAGTGGGCTAGAGCGTTAGACTTCTGACCAACAGGTCGTGAGTTCGCGCCCTGGCTGCCGCAGCGCCCGAGGTTGGGTATGGCTGGCTGATGACGGCTAATAAGCCAGAAATGGGCCATTCCAGTGTTCGCTTGTCTTTGTCGGTCATGTTATTTCTGCCTATATCCCTTAGCTGCCTTGCGGCTGCATGGCGGGGACTTGAGAGATAGCCCCAAGGCACAACGGGACGAGTGAGTCCTGTAACCGATCGGAGAGCGCCTACTTACCACAGTTAATATTCCCGAACAAAACCGTCCAGACAACGAACTCGTTGCGTAGTGGGTAGAGCGTTAGTCTTATGCCCAAGAGGGCGCGAGTTTTTTCTGCGGGAGCCACCGTGCCTGAAGTTGGGTATGGCTAGCTGATGACGGCTTATAAACAGAAATGGCCATTCGAGTTTCCCTTGACTTTGTTGGTCACGTTATTCTGCCTATATCCTTAGCTACCTTCCGGCTGCTGGCGGGGCTTGAGAGATAGCCCCAAGGCACAACTGGACGAGTGAGTCCTGTAACCGATCGATGACCGCCTACTTACCATAGTTATAATTCCAGAACAAAACCGTCAAGACAACGAGATCGTGTCGCAGTGGGTAGAGCGTCAGACTTCTGCACAGCAGGTCGCGAGTTCGAGCCTCGGGTGCCGCAGCACCTGTAGATGGGTATTGCTGGTTGATGACGGCTAATAAGCCAGAAATGGCAATTGAAGTCTCCCTTGACTTTGTCAGTCATGTTATTCTGCCTATACCCTTAGCTGCTATGCGGCTGCTGGCGGGAAATTGAGAGATAGCCCCAAAGGCACAACGGGACGAGTGAGTCCTGTTACCGATCGGAGAGCGCCTTCTTACCATGGTGAATATTCCCGATCAAAACCGTCAAGACAAGGAGCTTGTGGCGCAGTGGGTAGAGCGTTAGACTTCTGCCCAACAGGTCGCGAGTTCGAGCCTCGGGTGCCGCAGCACCAGCGTTTGGGGTATGGCTGGTTGACGACGGTAATAAGCCAGAAATGGCCATTCCAGTCTTCGTTGTCTTTTGTCGGTCATGTTATTCTGCCTATACCCTTAGCTGCTATGCGGCTGCTGGCGGAACTTGAGAGATAGCCCCAAAGGCACAACGGGACGGAGTGATTCCTGTTACCGATCGGAGAGCGCCTACTTACCACAGTTAAATATTCCCTGAACAAAACCGTCCAGACAACGAACTCGTTGCGTAGTGGGTAGAGCGTTAGTCTTTATGCCCAAGAGGGCGCGAGTTTCGTTTCTCGGGAGCCACCGTGCCTGGAGTTGGGTATGGCTAGCTGATGACGGCTTATAAACAAGAAATGGCCATTCCAGTTTCCCTTGTCTTTGTTGGTCACGTTATTCTGCCTATATCCTTAGCTGCCTTGCGGCTGCTGGCGGGGCTTGAGAGATAGCCCCAAGGCACAACGGGACGAGTGAGTCCTGTAACCGATCGGAGACCGCCTACTTACCATAGTTATAATTCCCGAACAAAACCGCCAAGACAACGAGCTCGTGTCGCAGTGGGTAGAGCGTTAGACTTCTGCACAACAGGTCGCGAGTTCGAGCCTCGGGTGTCGCAGCACCTGCGGTTGGGTATTGCTGGTTGATGACGGCTAATAAGCCAGAAATGGCAATTGAAGTCTCCCTTGACTTTGTCTGTCATGTTATTCTGCCTATATTCTAAGCTGCTATGCGGCTGCTGGCGGGGTTTGAGAGGGAACCCTTAGGAACAACGGGACGAGTGAGTCCTGTTACCGATCGGAGAGCGCCTTCTTACCATGGGGAATATTCCCGATCAAAACCGGCAAGACAAAGAACTTGTGGCGGAGTGTGTAGAGCATTAGACTTCTGCACAACAGGTCGGGATTTCGAGCCTCGGGTGCCACAGCGCGTGAGGTTGGTAATGGCTGGTTGATGACGGTTAATAAGCCAGAAATGGCCATTCCAGTCTTCGTTGTCTTTGTCAGTCATGTTATTCTGCCAATACCCTTAGCTGCTATGTGGCTGCATGCGGGATTTGAGAGATAGCCCCAAGGCAAAACGGGACGAGTGAGTCCTGTGACCGATCGGAGAGCGCCTTCTTACCACAGTTAATATTCCTGAACAAAACCGTCCAGACAACGAGCTCGTGTCGGAGTGGGTAAAGCGTTAGACTTCTGCACAACAGGTCGCGAGTTCGAGCCTCGGGTGTCGCAGCACCTGCGTTTGGGTATGGCTGGTTGACGACGGTTAATAAGCCAGAAATGGCCATTCCAGTCTTCCTTGTCTTTTTCAGTCATGTTATTCTGCCTAAACCCTTAGCTGCCTATGCGGCTGCTGGCGGGGCTTGAGAGATAGCCCCAAGGCACAACGGGACGAGTGATTCCTGTTAACGATCGGAGAGTGCCTACTTACCATAGTTAATATTCCCGAGCTAAACCATCAAAACTACGCGCTTCTGGTGCAGTGGGGCTAGAGCGTTAGACTTCTGACCAACAGACCGTGAGTTCGCGCCTTGGCTGCCGCAGCGCCTGAGGTTGGGTATGGCTGTTTGATGACGGTTAATAAGCCAGAAATGGCCATTCCAGTCTCCCTTGTCTTTGTCGGTCATGTTATTCTGCCTTTTCTGAGCTACCTTGCGGCTGCTGGCGGGGCTTGAGAGATAGCCCCAAGGCACAACGGGACGAGTGTGTCCTTTAACCGATCGGAGAGCGCCTACTTGCCATAGTTAATGTTTCCGATTAAAACTGGCAAGACAACGAGCTTGTGGCGCCGTCGGTAGAGCGTTAGACTTCTGCCCAACAGGTCATGAGTTCAAGCCTTGGGTGCCGCAGCACCTGTGGTTTGGTATTGCTGGTTGATGACGGCTAATAAGCCAGAAATGGCAATTGAAGTCTCCCTTGACTTTGTCTGTCATGTTATTCTGCCTATATTCTAAGCTGCTATGCGGCTGCTGGCGGGGCTTGAGAGAGAGCCCTAAGGAACAACGGGACGAGTGAGTCCTGTTACCGATCGGAGAGCGCCTTCTTACCATGGGGAATATTCCCGATCAACACCGGCAAGACAAAGAACTTGTGGCGGAGTGTGTAGAGCATTAGACTTCTGCACAACAGGTCGCGAGTTCGAGCCTCGGTTGCCGCAGGGCCTGAGGTTGGGTATGGCTGGTTGATGACGGTGAATTAGCCAGAAATGGCCATTCCAGTGTTCGTTGTCTTTGTCAGTTATGTTATTCTGCCTATACCCTTAGCTGCTATGCGGCTGCATGCGGGGCTTGAGAGATATCCCCAAGGCACAACGGGACGAGTGAGTCCTGTTACCGATCGGAGAGCGCCTACTTACCACAGTTAATATTCCTGAACAAAACCGTCCAGACAACGAACTCGTTGCGTAGTGGGTAGAGCGTTAGTCTTATGCCCAAGAGGGCGCGAGTTCGTTTCTCGGGAGCCACCGTGCCTGGGGTTGGGTATGGCTATCTGATGACGTCTTATAAACAAGAAATGGCCATTCCAGTTTCCCTTGTCTTTGTTGGTCACGTTATTCTGCCTATATCCTTAGCTGCCTTGCGGCTGCTTGCTGGGCTTGAGAGATAGCCCCAAGGCACAACGGACGAGTGATTCCTGTAACCGATCGATGACCGCCTACTTACCATAGTTATAATTCCCGAACAAAACCGTCAAGACAACGAGCTCGTGTCGCAGTGGTGGAGCGTTAGACTTCTGCACAACAGGTCGCGGTTCGGCCTTGGGTGCCGCAGCGCCTGCGGTTGGGTATGGCTGGTTGATGACGGCTTATAAGCCAGAAATGGCAATTGAAGTCTCCCTTGACTTTGTCTGTCATGTTATTCTGCCTATATTCTAAGCTGCTATGCGGCTGCTGGCGGGGCTTGAGAGAGAGCCCTAAGGAACAACGGGACGAGTGAGTCCTGTTACCGATCGGAGAGCGCCTTCTTACCATAGTTAATATTCCCGAACTAAACCGTCAAAACAACGCGCTTCTGGCGCAGGGGCTAGAGCGTTAGACTTCTGACCAACAGGTCGTGAGTTCGCGCCTTGGCTGCCGCAGCGCCTGAGGTTGGGTATGGCTGGTTGATGACGGTTAATAAGCCAGAAATGGCCATTCCAGTCTCCCTTGTCTTTTTCGGTCATGTTATTCTGCCTATACCCTTAGCTGCTATGCGGCTGCTGGCGGGGTTGAGAGATAGCCCCAAGGCACAACGGGACGAGTGATTCCTGTTACCGATCGGAGAGCGCCTACTTACCATAGTTAATATTCCCGAACAAAACCGGGGCGCAGTGGCTAGAGCGTTAGACTTCTGACCAACAGGTCGTGAGTTCGCGCCTTGGGTGCCGCAGCGCCTGGGGTTGGGTATGGCTGGTTGATGACGGCTAATAAGGCAGAAATGGCCATTCCAGTCTCCCTTGTCTTTGTTGGTCACGTTATTCTGCCTATATCCTTAGCTGCCTTTCGGCTGCTGGCGGGGCTTGAGAGATAGCCCCAAGGCACAACGGGACGAGTGAGTCCTGTAACCGATCGGAGACCGCCTACTTACCATAGTTATATTCCCGAACAAAACCGTCAAGACAAAGAGCTCTGGCGCAGTGGGTTAGAGCGTTAGACTTCTGCCCCAACAGGTCGTGGGTTCAAGCCTTGGTGCCGCAGCGCCTGAGGTTGGGTATGGCTGGTTGATGACGGCTAATAAGCCAGAAATGGCCATTCCAGTCTCCCTTGTCTTTGTTGGTCATGTTATTCTGCCTATATCCTTAGCTGCCTTGCGGCTGCTGGCGGGCTTGAGAGATAGCCCCAAGGCACAACGGGACGAGTGAGTCCTGTAACCGATCGGAGACCGCCTACTTACCATAGTTAATATTCCCGCAAAAATCGTCAATACAACGCACTCGTGGCGCGGGGGGTAGTGCGTTCGACTTCGAACCAACAGGTCGTGAGTTCGCGCCTTGGGTGCCGCAGCACCTGGGGTTGGGTATGGCTGGTTTGATGACGGCTAATAAGGCAGAAATGGCCATTCCAGTCTCCCTTGTCTTTGTTGGTCATGTTATTCTGCCTATATCCTTAGCTACCTTGCGGCTGCTGGCGGGGCTTGAGAGATAGCCCCAAGGCATAACGGGACGAGTGAGTCCTTTAACCGATCGGAGACCGCCTACTCACCATTGTTAATATTTGCCCGAACAAAACCGTCAAGACAACGAGCTTGTGGCGCAGTGGGTAGAGCGTTAGACTTCTGCCCAACAGGGTCGCGAGTTTCGAGCCTCGGGTGCCGCAGCCCTGGGGTTGGGTATGGCTAGCTGATGACGGCTAATAAAGGCAGAAATGGCCATTCCAGTCTCCCTTGTCTCTTGTTGGTCACGTTATTCTGCCTATATCCCCTTAGCTGCTATGCGGCTGCTGGCGGGGACTTGAGAGATAGCCCCAAGGCACAACGGGACGAGTGAGTCCTGTAACCGATCGGAGATCGCCTACTTACCATAGTTAATATTCCCGAACAAAACCGTCAAGACAACGAGCTCGTGGCGCAGTGGATAGAGCGGTAGACTTCTGCCCCAACAGGTCGTGAGTTCGAGCCTCGGGTGCCGCAGCACCTGCGGGTTGGGTATGGCTGGTTGATGACGGCTAATAAGCCAGAAATGGCAATTCAGTCTCCCTTGACTTTTGTCTGTCATGTTATTCTGCCTATATTCTAAGCTGCTATGCGGCTGCTGGCGGGGCTTGAGAGAGAGCCCCTAAGGAACAACGGGACGAGTGAGTCCTGTAACCCGATCGGAGAGCGCCTACTTACCATGGGGAATATTCCCGATCAAAACCGGCAAGACAATGAGCTTGTGGCGCAGTGGGTAGAGCGTTAGACTTCTGCACCAAACAGGTCGTGAGTTCGAGCCTCGGGTGCCGCAGCGCCTGCGGGTTGGGTATGGCTGGTTGATGACGGCTTAAAAGCCAGAAATGGCCATTCAGTCTCCCTTGTCTTTTGTCGGTCATGTTATTCTGCCTATATTCTAAGCTGCTATGCGGCTGCTGGCGGGGCTTGAGAGATAGCCCCTAAGGAACAACGGGACGAGTGAGTCCTGTAACCGATCGGAGAGCGCCTACTTACAATGGGGTAATATTCCCGATCAAAACCGTCAAGACAACGAGCTCGTGGCGCAGTGTGTAGAGCGTTAGACTTCTGCACAACAGGTCGCGAGTTCGAGCCTCGGGTGCCGCAGCGCCTGAGGGTTGGGTATGGCAGGTTGATGACGGCTAATAAGCCAGAAATGGCCATTCCAGTCTCCCTTGTCTTTGTCAGTCATGTTATTCTGCCTATATCCCTTAGCTGCTATGCGGCTGCTGGCGGGAGCTTGTGAGATAGCCCCAAGGCACAACGGGACAAGTGAGTCCTGTAACCGATCGGAGACCGCCTACTCACCATTGTTAATATTGCCGATCAAAACTGGCAAGACAACGAGCTCGTGGCGCAGTGGGTAGAGCGTTAGACTTCTGCCCAACAGGTCGTGAGTTTGCGCCTTGGGTGCCGCAGCACCTGGGTTTGGGTATGGCTGGGTGATGACGACTAATAAGGCAAAAATGGCCATTCCAGTCTCCCTCGTCTTTGTTGGTCATGTTATTCTGCCTATACCCTTAGCTCCTATGCGGCTGCTGGCGGGGCTTGAGAGATAGTCCCAAGGCACAATTGGACGAGTGAGTCCTGTTACCGATCGGAGAGCGACTTCTTACAATGGGTAATATTCCCCATCAACGCCGGCAAGACAACGAGCTCGTGACGCAGTGGGTTGATCGTTATACTTCTCCCCAACAGGTCGTGGGTTCAAGCCTTGGGTGCCGCAGCGCCTGGGGTTGGCTATGGCTGGTTGATGACGAGGCTAATAAGCCAGAAATGGCCATTCCAGTCTCCCTCGTCTTTGTTGGTCACGTTATTCTGCCTATATCTTTAGCTGCCTTGCGGCTGCTGGCGGGGCTTGAGAGATAGCCCAAAGGCACAACGTGACGAGTGAATTTTCTAACCGATCGGAGAACGCCTACTTACCATAGTTATAATTCCCGAACAAAACCGTCAAGACAACGAGCTCGTGGCGCAGTGGGTTGACCGTTATACTTCTCCCCAACAGGTCGTGGGTTCAAGCCTTGGGTGCCGCAGCGCCTGGGGTTGGCTATGGCTAGTTTATGAGGGCTAATAAGCCGGAAATGGCCATTCCAGTCTCCCTTGTCTTTGTTGGTCACGTTATTCTGCCTATATCTTTTAGCTGCCTTGCGGCTGCTGGCGGGGCTTGAGAGATAGCCCCAAGGCACAACGGGACGAGTGATTCCTGTAACCGATCGGAGACCGCCTACTTACCATAGTTATAATTCCCGAACAAAACCGTCAATACAACGAGCTCGTGTCGCAGTGGGTAGAGCGTTTGACATCTGCACAACAGGTCGCGAGTTCGAGCCGCGGGTGTCGCAGCACCATCGGTTAGGTATTGCTAGTTGATGACGGTTTATAAGCCAGAAATGGCAATTGAAGTCTCCCTTGACTTTGTCTCTCATGTTATTCTGCCTATATTCTAAGCTGCTATGCGGCTGCTGGCGGGGCTTGAGAGAGAGCCCCTAAGGAACAACGGGACGAGTGAGTCCTGTTACCGATCAGAGAGCACCTTCTTACCATGGGGAATATTCCCGATCAACACCGGCAAGACAAAGAACTTGTGGCAGAGTGGGTAGAGCGTTAGTCTTCTGCACAACAGGTCGCGAGTTCGAGCCTCGGGTGCCGCAGCAATTGCGTTTGGGTATGGCTGGTTGATGACGGTGAATAAGCCAGAAAATGCCATTCTAGTGTTCGTTGTCTTTGTCAGTTATGTTATTCTGCCTATACCCTTAGCTGCTATGCCGCTGCATGCGGGGCTTGAGAGATAGTCCCAAGGAAGATTGGGACAAGTGATTCCTGTAACCGATCGGAGACCGCCTACTCACAATTGTTAATGTTGCCGATCAAAACTGGCAAGACAACGAGCTCATGCCGCAGTGGGTAGAGCAATAGACTTCTGCCCAACAGGTCATGAGTTTGCGCGTTGGGTGCCGCAGCCCCTGGGGTTGGGTATGGCTGTTTGATGAAGGCTAATAAGACAGAAATGGCCATTCCAGTCTCCCTTGTGTTTGTCGGTCATGTTATTCTGCCTATATCCTTAGCTGCCTTGCGGCTGCTGGCGGGCTTTAGAGATCGCCCCAAAGGCACAACCGGGACGAATAAGTCCTGTAACCGATCTGAGGGCGCCTACTTACCATAGTTATAATTCCCGAACAAAACCGTCAAGACAACGAACACGTGGTGCAGTGGGTTGAGCGTTAGACTTCTGCCCCAACAGGTCGTGGGTTCAAGCCTCGGGTGCCGCAGCACCTGAGGTTGGGCATGGCTGGTTAATGACGGGCAAAATAAGCCGGAAATGGCCATTCCAGTCTCCCTTGTATTTGTTGGTCACGTTATTCTGCCTATATCCTTAGTTGCCTTGCGGATGCTGGCGGTGCTTGAGAGATAGCCCCAAGGCACAACCGGACGAATGAGTCCTGTAACCGATCTGAGGGCGCCTACTTACCATAGTTAATATTCCCGAAAAAAACCGTCAAGAAAACGCACTCGTGGCGCACTGGCTAGAGCGTTAGACTTCGGACCCACCAGGTCGTGAGTTCGCACCTTTGGTTGCCGCAGCACCTGCGGTTGGGTATTGATGGTTTATGACGGCTAATAAGCCAGAAATGACAATTGAAATCTCCCTTGACTTTTTCAGTCATG
Organism: Schistocephalus solidus; assembly: GCA_017591395.1. Classification (NCBI taxonomy): domain Eukaryota; kingdom Metazoa; phylum Platyhelminthes; class Cestoda; order Diphyllobothriidea; family Diphyllobothriidae; genus Schistocephalus; species Schistocephalus solidus. The sequence goes on along the minus strand of WEDG01002640.1, from coordinate 27,025 downwards.
TTATTCTGCCTATATCCTTAGCTACCTTGCGGCTGCTGGCGGGGCTTGAGGGATAGCCCCAAGGCATAACGGGACCAGTGATTACTTTAACCGATCGAAGACCGCCTACTCACCATTGTTAATGTTGCCGATCAAAACTGGCAAGACAAAGAGCTTTTGGCGCAGTGGGTAGAGCAATATACTTCTGCCCAACAGGTCGTGAGTTTGCGCCTTGGGTGCCGCAGCCCCTGGGGTAGGGTATGGCTGGGTGATGACGGCTTATAAGGCAGAAATGGCCATTCCAGTCTCCCTTGTCTTTGTTGGTCATGTTATTCTGCCTATATTCTAAGCTGCTATGCGGCTGCTGGCGGGGCTTGAGAGATAGCCCCAAGGCACAACGGGACGAGTGAGTCCTGTAACCGATCGGAGACCGCCTACTTACGATAGTTATAATTCCCGAACAAAACCGTCAAGACAACGAGCTCGTGGCGCAGTGGGTTGACCGTTATACATCTCCCCAACAAGTCGCGAGTTCGAGCCTCGGGTGTCGCAGCACCTGCGGTTGGTTATTGCTGGTTGATGAAAGCTTATAAGCCAGAAATGGCAATTGAAGTCTCCCTTGACTTTGGCTGTCATGTTATTCTGCCTATATTCTAAGCTGCTATGCGGCTGCTGGCGGGGCTTGAGAGAGAGCCCTAAGGAACAACGGGACGAGTGAGCCCTGTAACCCATCGGAGAGCGACTTATTACAATGGGGAATATTCCCGATCAACGCCGGCAAGACAAAGAACTTGTGGCAAAGTGGGTAGAGCGTAAGTCTTCTACACAACAGGTCGCGAGTACGAACCTCGGGTGCCGCAGCGCCTGAGGTTGGGTATGGCAGGTTGATGACGGTTAATAAGCCAGAAATGGCCATTCAAGTCTTCGTTGTTTTTGTCAGTTATGTTATTCTGCCTATACCCTTAGCTGCTATGCGGATGCATGCGGAGCTTGTGAGATAGCCCCAAGTACATTGGAACAAGTGAGTCCTGTAACCGATCGGAGACCGCTTACTCACCATTGTTAATGTTGCCGATCAAAACTGGCAAGACAACGAGCTCGTGGCGCAGTGGGTAGAGCGATAGACTTCTGCCCAACAGGTTGTGAGTTTGCGCGTTGGGTGCCGCAGCCCCTGGGTTTGGGTATGGCTGGGTGATGACGACTAATAAGGCAAAAATGGCCATTCCAGTCTCCCTTGTCTTTGTTGGTCATGTTATTCTGCCTATACCCTTAGCTGCTATGCCGCTGCATGCGGGGCTTGAGAGATAGTCCCAAGGTAGATTGGGACAAGTGATTCCTGTAACCGATCGGAGACCGCCTACTCACCATTGTTAATGTTGCCGATCAAAACTGGCAAGACAACGAGCTCATGCCGCAGTGGGTAGAGCAATAGACTTCTGCCCAACAGGTCATGAGTTTGCGCGTTGGGTGCCGCAGCCCCTGGGGTTGGGTATGGCTGTTTGATGAAGGCTAATAAGACAGAAATGGCCATTCCAGTCTCCCTTGTGTTTGTCGGTCCTGTTATTCTGCCTATATCCTTAGCTGCCTTGCGGCTGCTGGCGGGGCTTTAGAGATCGCCCAAAGGCACAACCGGACGAATAAGTCCTGTAACCGATCTGAGGGCGCCTACTTACCATAGTTATAATTCCCGAACAAAACCGTCAAGACAACGAACACGTGGTGCAGTGGGTTGAGCGTTAGACTTCTCCCCAACAGGTCGTGGGTTCAAGCCTCGGGTGCCGCAGCACCTGAGGTTGGGTATGGCTGGTTAATGTGGGCAAATAAGCCGGAAATGGCCATTCCAGTCTCCCTTGTATTTGTTGGTCACGTTATTCTGCCTATATCCTTAGTTGCCTTGCGGATGCTGGCGGTGCTTGAGAGATAGCCCCAAGGCACAACCGGACGAATGAGTCCTGTAACCGATCTGAGGGCGCCTACTTACCATAGTTAATATTCCCGAAAAAAACCGTCAAGAAAACGCACTCGTGGCGCACTGGCTAGAGCGTTAGACTTCGGACCACCAGGTCGTGAGTTCGCACCTTGGTTGCCGCAGCACCTGCGGTTGGGTATTGATGGTTTATGACGGCTAATAAGCCAGAAATGACAATTGAAATCTCCCTTGACTTTTTCAGTCATGTTATTCTGCCTATATCCTTAGCTACCTTGCGGCTGCTGGCGGGGCTTGAGGGATAGCCCCAAGGCATAACGGGACCAGTGATTACTTTAACCGATCGAAGACCGCCTACTCACCATTGTTAATGTTGCCGATCAAAACTGGCAAGACAACGAGCTCATGCCGCAGTGGGTAGAGCAATAGACTTCTGCCCAACAGGTCATGAGTTTGCGCGTTGGGTGCCGCAGCCCCTGGGGTTGGGTATGGCTGTTTGATGAAGGCTAATAAGACAGAAATGGCCATTCCAGTCTCCCTTGTGTTTGTCGGTCCTGTTATTCTGCCTATATCCTTAGCTGCCTTGCGGCTGCTGGCGGGGCTTTAGAGATCGCCCAAAGGCACAACCGGACGAATAAGTCCTGTAACCGATCTGAGGGCGCCTACTTACCATAGTTATAATTCCCGAACAAAACCGTCAAGACAACGAACACGTGGTGCAGTGGGTTGAGCGTTAGACCTCTCCCCAACAGGTCGTGGGTTCAAGCCTCGGGTGCGGCAGCACCTGAGGTTGGGTATGGCTGGTTAATGTGGGCAAATAAGCCGGAAATGGCCATTCCAGTCTCCCTTGTATTTGTTGGTCACGTTATTCTGCCTATATCCTTAGTTGCCTTGCGGATGCTGGCGGTGCTTGAGAGATAGCCCCAAGGCACAACCGGACGAATGAGTCCGGTAACCGATCTGAGGGCGCCTACTTACCATAGTTAATATTCCCGAAAAAAACCGTCAAGAAAACGCGCTCGTGGCGCACTGGCTAGAGCGTTAGACTTCGAACCACCAGGTCGTGAGTTCGCACCTTGGTTGCTGCAGCACCTGCGGTTGGGTATTGATGGTTTATGACGGCTAATAAGCCAGAAATGACAATTGAAATCTCCCTTGACTTTTTCAGTCATGTTATTCTGCCTATATCCTTAGCTACCTTGCGGCTGCTGGCGGGGCTTGAGGGATAGCCCCAAGGCATAACGGGACCAGTGAGTACTTTAACCGATCGAAGACCGCCTACTTACCATAGTTATAATTCCCGAACAAAACCGTCAATACAACGAGCTCGTGTCGCAGTGGGTAGAGCGTTTGACATCTGCACAACAGGTCGCGAGTTCGAGCCGCGGGTGTCGCAGCACCATCGGTTAGGTATTGCTAGTTGATGACGGCTTAAATGCCAGAAATGCAATTGAAGTCTCCCTTGACTTTGTTTGTCAGGTTATTCTGCCTATATTCTAAGCTGCTATGCGGCTGCTGGCGGGGCTTGAGAGAGAGCCCTAAGGAACAACGGGACGAGTGAGTCCTGTAACCGATCAGAGAGCACCTTCTTACCATGGGGAATATTCCCGATCAACACCGGCAAGACAAAGAAATTGTGGCACAGTGGGTAGAGCGTTAGTCTTCTGCACAACAGGTCGCGAGTTCGAGCCTCGGGTGCCGCAGCACCTGCGTTTGGGTATGGCTGGTTGATGACGGTGAATAAGCCAGAAATGGCCATTCTAGTGTTCGTTGTCTTCGTCAGTTATGTTATTCTGCCTATACCCTTAGCTGCTATGCGGCTGCATGCGGGGCTTGAGAGATAGCTCCAAGGCAAAACGGGTCGAGTGAGTCCTGTAACCGATCGGAGAGCGCCTACTTACCACAGTAAATATTCCTGAACAAAACCGACCAGACAACGAACTCGTTGCGTAGTGGGTAGAGCGTTAGTCTTATGCCCAAGAGGGCGCGAGTTTGTTTCTCGGGAGCCACCGTGCCTGAAGTTGGGTATGGCTAGCTGATGACGTCTTATAAATAAGCCGGAAATGGCCATTCCAGTCTCCGTTGTCTTTGTTGGTCACGTTATTCTGCCTATATCCTTAGCTACCTTGCGGCTGCTGGCGGGGCTTGAGAGATAGCCCCAAGGTACAATTGGACGAGTGATTCCTGTAACCGATCGATGACCGCCTACTTACCATAGTTATAATTCCCGAACAAAACTCGTCGAGACAATGAACTCGTGGTGCAGTGGGTTGAGCGTTAGACTTCTCCCCAAGATGTCGTGGGTTCAAGCCTTGGGTGCCGCAGCGCCCGGGGTTGGGTATGGCTAATTTATGAGTGCTAATAAGCCGGAAATGGCCATTCCAGTCTCCCTTGTATTTGTTGGTCCCGTTATTCTACCTATATCCTTAGTTGCCTTGCGGCTGCTGGCGGGGCTTGAGAGAAAGCCCCAAGGCACAACGGGACGAGTGAGTCCTGTAACCGATCAGAGACCGCCTTCTTACCATAGTTATAATTCCCGAACAACACCGTCAAGACAACGAGCTCGTGACGCAGTGGGTTGACCGTTATACTTCTCCCCAACAGGTCGTTGGTTCAAGCCTTGGGTTCCGCAGCGCCTGGGGTTGGGTATGGCTAGTTTATGAGGGCTAATAAGACGGAAATTGCCATTCCAGTTTCCCTTGTCATAGATGGTCACGTTATTCTGCCTATATCTTTTGCTGCCTTGCGGCTGCTGGCGGGGCTTGAGAGATAGCCCCAAGGCACAACTGGACGAGTGAGTCCTGTAACCGATCAGAGACCGCCTACGTACCATAGTTATAATTCCCGAACGAAACCATCAAGACAACGAGCTCGTGGCGCAGTGGGTTGACCGTTATACTTCTCCCCAACAAGTCGCGAGTTCGAGCCTCGGGTGTCGCAGCACCTGTAGATGGGTATTGCTGGTTGATGACGGCTTTTAAGCCAGAAATGGCAATTGAAGTCTCCCTTGACTTTGTCAGTCATGTTATTCTGCCTATACCCTTAGCTGCTATGCAGCTGCATGCGGAACTTCAGAGATAGCCCTAAGGAACAACGGGACGAGTGAGTCCTGTTACCGATCGGAGAGCGACTTATTACAATGGGGAATATTCCCGATCAACGCCGGCAAGACAAAGAACTTGTGGCAAGAGTGGGTATAGCGTTAGTCTTCTGCACAACAGGTCGCGAGTTCGAGCTCGGGTGTCGCAGCACCTGCGGTTGGGTATGGCTGGTTGATGACGGCTTAAAAGCCAGAAATGGCAATTGAAGTCTCCCTTGACTTTGTCTGTCATGTTATTCTTCCTTTATTCTAAGCTGCTATGCGGCTGCTGGCGGGGCTTGAGAGAGAGCCCTTAGGAACAACAAGACGAGTGAGTCCTGCTAACGATCGGAGAGTGCCATCTTACCATGGGGAATATTCCCGATCAACACCGGCATGACAAAGAACTTGTGGTGGAGAGATAGAGGATTAGACTTCTGCACAACAGGTCGCGATTTCGAGCCCCGGGTGCCGCAGCGCCTGAGGTTGGGTATGGCTGGTTGATGACGGTGAATAAGCCAGAAATGGCCATTCCAGTCTTCGTTGTCTTTGTCAGTTATGTTATTCTGCCTATACCCTTAGCTGCTATGCGGCTGCATGCGGGGCTTGAGAGCTAGCCCCAAGTACATTGGGACAAGTGAGTCCTGTAACCGATCGGAGACCGCTTACTCACCATTGTTAATGTTGCCGATCAAAACTGGCAAGAGAACGAGCTCGTGGCGCAGTGGGTAGAGAAATAGACTTCTGCCCAACAGGTCGTGAGTTTGCGCGTTGGGTGCCGCAGCCCCTGGGTTTGGGTTTGGCTGGGTGATGACGACTAATAAGGCAAAAATGGCCATTCCAGTCTCCCTTGTCTTTGTTGGTCATGTTATTCTGCCTATACCCTAAGCTGCTATGCGGCTGCATGCGGGGCTTGATAGATAGCCCCAAGGCACAACGGGACTGGTGAGTCCTGTAACCGATCGGAGAGCGCCTACTTACCACAGTAAATATTCCTGAACAAAACCGTCCAGACAACGAACTCGTTGCGTAGTGGGTAGAGCGTAAGTCTTATGCCCAAGAGGGCGCGAGGTTGTTTCTCGGGAGCCACCGTGCCTTAAGTTGGGTATGGCTAGCTGATGACGTCTTATAAACAAGAAATGGCCATTCCAGTTTCCCTTGTCTTTGTTGGTCACGTTATTCTGCCTATATCCTTAGCTACCTTGCGGCTGCTGGCGGGGCTTAAGAGACAGCCCCAAAGCACAATTGGACGAGTGATTCCTGTAACCAATCGATGACCGCCTACTTACCATAGTTATAATTCCCGAACAAAACCGTCAAGACAACGAGCTCGTGTCGCAGTGGGTAGAGCGTCAGATTTCCGCACAGCAGGTCGCGAGTTCGAGCCTCGGGTGTCACAGCACCTGCGGATGGGTATTGCTGGTTCATGACGGCTTTTAAGCCAGAAATGACAATTGAAGTCTCCCTTGACTTTGTCAGTCATGTTATTCTGCCTATACCCTTAGCTGCTATGCAGCTGCATGCGGAACTTCAGAGATAGCCCTAAGGAACAACGGGACGAGTGAGTCCTGTTACCGATCGGAGAGCGACTTCTTACAATGGGGAATATTCCCGATCAACGCCTGGAAGACAAAGAACTTGTGGCAGGGTGGGTAGAGCGTTAGTCTTCTGCACAACAGGTCGCGAGTTCGAGCCTTCGGTGCCGCAGCACCTGCGTTTAGGGTATGGCTGGTTGATGACGGTTAATAAGCCAGAAATGGCCATTACAGAGTTCGTTGTCTTTGTCAGTCATGCTATTCTGCCTATACCCTTAGCTGCTATGGCGGCTGCATGCGGAACTTGAGAGATAGCTCAAAAGGCACAACAGGACTAGTGATTCTGTTACCGATCGGAGAGCGCCTTCTTACCATGCACTTAATATCCCGAAGTAAAACCGTCAAAACAACGCGCTTCTGGCGCAGGGGCTAAAGCGTTAGACTTATGACCAACAGTGTCGTGGGTTCAAGCCTTCGTGCCGCAGCCCCGGGGTTGGGTATTGCTAGTATATGAGGGCTAATAAGCCGGAAATGGCCATTCCAGTCTCCGCTGTCTTTGTTGGTCACGTTATTCTGCCTATATCCTGAGTTGCCTTGCGGCTGCCGGCGTGGGGCTTGAGAGATAGCCCGGAAAGTACAACGTGACGAGTGAACTCCTTTTAACCGATCGGAGACCGCCTACTTACCATAGTTATCATTCCCGAACGAAACCGTCAAGACAACGAGCTCTGTGGCGCAGTGGGTTGGCTCGTTATACTTCTACCCAACAGTTCGTGGGTTCAAGCCTTGGATGCCGCAGCGCCTGGGGTTCTGATATGGCAAGTTTATGAGAGCTAATAAGCCGGAAATGGCCATTCCAGTCTCCCCTTGTCTTTGTTGGTCACGTTACTCTGCCTATAACCTTAGCTGCCTTGTGGCTGCTGGCGGGCTTGAGAGAGATAGCCCCATGCGCACAACGGGACGAATGAGTCCTGCAAACCGATCGAGACTGCCTACTTTACATTCCGTTAATGCTGCCAATCAAAACTGGCAAGAAACGAGCTCGCGGCGTAGTGGGTTGAGCGTTGACTTCTCCCCAACCGATCAATGGGTTCAAGCTTCCTGGATGCCGCAGCGCCTGGGGTTGGAGTATGGCTGGTTGATGACGGTTACAGCCAGAAATGGCCATTCCAGTCTTCGTTGTCTCTTTTGTCAGTCATGTTATTCTGCCTCATACCTCTTAGCTGCATGCGGCTGCATGTGGGCTTGAGAGAGCTCTATAGGAACAACGGGACTAGTAGAGTCCAGCTACCGATCGGAGAGCGACTTCTTACAATGAGGAATATTCCCGATGTACACCGGCAAGACAAAAGAACTTGTGGCGGAGTCGGTAGAGCATCATACTTCTGCACAACAGGTTGCGAGTTCGAGCCTCGGGTGCCGCAGCACCTGCGTTTGGGTATGGCTGGTTGGTGACGGTTACTAAGCCAGAAATGGCCATTACAGTGTTCTCTTTGTCTATGTCAGTCATGCGTTATTCTACCTATACCCTTAGCTGCCCTATGCGGCTGCATAGGAACTTGAGAGATAGCCCAAAGGCACAACAGGACAGAGTGGATTCTGTTACCGATCGGAGAGCGCCTTCTTACTATAGTTAATATTCCCGAAGTAAACCGTCAAAACAACGCGCTTCTGGCGCAGGGCTAAAGCGTTAGACTTATGACCAACAGGTCGTGGGTTCAAGCCTTGGTGCCGCAGCGCCTGGGGTTAGGGTATGGCTATTTTGAGAGGGCTAATAAGCCGGAAATGGCCATTCCAGTCTCCGGTGTCTTTGTTGGTCACGTTATTCTGCCTATATCCTGCAGTTGCCTTGCGGCTGCTGGCGGGGCTTGAGAGATAGCCCGAAGGCACAACGTGACGAGTGAATCCTTTTAACCGATCGGAGACCGCCTACCTATAGTTAGTAATTCCCGAACAAAACCGTCAAGACAACGAGCTCGTGGCGTAGTGGGTTGGCCGTTATACTTCTCCCCCAGCAGTTCGTGGGTTAAAGCCTTGGATGCCGCAGCGCCTCCGGGGTTGGATATGGCTAGTTTATGAGGGCTAATAAGCCGGAAATGGCCATTCCAGTCTCCTTTGTCATTGTTGGTCACGTTATTCTGCCTATATCTTTTGCTGACTTGCGGCTGCTGGCGGGCTTTGAGATAGCCCCAAGGCGCAACAACGGGATCGAGGATCCTGTAACCGATCGGAGACCGCCTACTTACCATAGTTATAATTCCCGGAACAAAACCGTCAAGACAACGAGCTCGTGTCGCAGTGGGTAGAGCGTCAGACTTCCGCACAGCAGGTCGCGAGTTCGAGCCTCGGGTGTCAGCAGCACCTGTAGATGGGTATTGCTGGTTGATGATCATGCTTTTGCCAGAAACGGCAAATTGAAGCTCCCCTTGACCTTTGCCGTCATGCGTTATTCCGCCTCATACCCTTAGCCGTCATGCAGCCGCATGCGGAAATCCAGAGAGATAGCCCTAAGGCACAAACGGGACGAGTGAGTCCTGTTACCGATCGGAGAGCCGACTCTCACAATGGGAATCATTCCCGAAGCGAATCACCGGCACATTGACAAAGAACTTGAGCGGAACGCGTAAAGCATTAGACTTCGCACAACAGGTTGCTAGTTCGAGCCTCCCGGTTCCCGCTGGGCCCTGAGGGGTTGGGTATGGCTGGTTGATGACGGTGAATAAGCCAGAAATGGCCATTCCAGTGTTCGTTGTCTTTGTCAGTTATGTTATTTCCTGCCTATACCCTTAGCTGGCCGTAGGTGGCTGCATGCGGGGATTGAGAGGTAGCTCCAAGGCACAACAGGACGGAGCGAGTCCTGTAACCGATCGGAGACCGCCTACTTACCATAGTTATAATTCCCGAACAAAACCGTCAAGACAACGGGCCTCGTGTCGCAGTGCGGGTAGAGCGTCAGACTTCCGCACAGCAGGTCGCGAGTTCGAGCCTCGGGTGTCAGCTGGCACCTGTAGATGGGTACTGCTGGTTGATGACGGCTTTTAAGCCAGAAAATGGCAATTGAAGTCTCCCTTGACTTTGTCAGTCATGTTATTCTGCCTATACCCTTAGCTGCCATGCAGCTGCATGCGGAAATTCAGATAGCCCCAAGGCAATAACGGGACGAGGAGTCCTGTTACTGATCGAGAGCGACTTCTTACAATGGGGAATATTCGATCAACACCGGCAAGACAAAGAACTTGTGGCGGAATGTAAAGCATTAGACTTCTGCACAACAGGTCGCGAGTTCGAGCCTCGGCTTGCCGTGAGGCCTGAGGTTGGGTATGGCTGGTTGATGACGGTGAATCGCTTCAGAAATGGCCATTCCAGTGTTCGTTGTCTTTGTCAGTTATGTTATTCTGCCTATACCCTTAGCCGTCATGCGGCTGCATGCGGGGCTTGAGAGATAGCTCCAAGGCACAACAGGACGAGTGAGTCCTGTAACCGATCGGAGAGCGCCTGCTTACCACAGTAAATATTCCCTGAACAAAACCGTCCAGACAACGAACTCGTTGCGTAGTGGGTAGAGCGTTAGTATTATGCCCAAGAGGGCGTTAATTTGTCGGGAGCCACCGTGCCTGAAGTTGGATATGGCTAGCTGATGACGTCTTATAAAACAAGAAAATGGCCATTCCAGTTTCCTTTGTCTTTGTTGGTCACGTTATTCTGCCTATATCCTTAGCTACCTTGCGGCCGCTGGCGGGGCTTGAGAGAGATAGCCCCAAGGCACAATTGGACGAGTGATTCCTGTAACCGATCGATGACCGCCTACTTACCATAGCTGCAAGTTACACCCCGAACAAAACCGTCAAGACAACGAGCTCGTGTCGCAGTGGGTAGAGCGTTAGACTCTGCACAACAGGTCGCGAGTTCGAGCCTCGGGTGTCGCAGCACCTGTGGTTGGGTATGGTTGGTTGATCGATTTGCTAATAAGCCAGAAATGGCCATTCCAGTCTTCCTTGTCTTGTCAGTCATGTTATTCTGCCTATACCCTTAGCTGCCATGCGCTGCATGCGGAACTTGAGAGATAGCCCCAAGGCACAACAGGAGGAGTGATTCCTGTTACCGATCGGAGAGCGCCTTCTACCATAGTTAATATTTTCCGGAACTAAACCGTCAAACAACGCGCTTCTGGCGCAGGGCTAGAGCGTTAGACTTCTGACCAACAGACCGTGAGTTCACCTTATGCCGCAGCGCCTGAGGTTGGTATGGTTTGATGACGGTTAATAAGCCAGAAATGGCCATTCCAGTCTCTCTGTCTTTGCTCTAGTCATGTTATTCTGCCTTTTCCTGAGCTACCCTTGCGGCTGCTGGCGGGACTTGAGAGAGAGCCCTAAGGAACAACGGGACGAGTGAGTCCTGTTACCGATCGGAGAGTGCCTTCTTTCCATGGGGAATATTCCCGATCAACACCGCGCGACAAAGAACTTGTGGCGGAGTGTTAAGCATTAGACTTCGCACAACAGGTCGCGAGTTCGAGCCCCGGTTGCCGCAGGGCCCGAGGTTGGGTATGGCTGGTTGATGACGGTGTATAGCTCAGAAATGGCCATTCCAATGTTCGTTGTCTTTGTCAGTTATGTTATTCTGCCTATACCCTTAGCTGCCATGCGGCTGCATGCGGGGCTTGAGAGATAGCTCCAAGGCACAACAGGACGAGTGAGTCCTGTAACCGATCGGAGGGCGCCTGCTTACCACAGTAAATATTCCTGAACAAAACTGTCCAGACAACGAACTCGCTGCGGCAGTGGGTAGAGCGTTAGTATTATGCCCAAGAGGGCGTTAATTTTGTTTCGGGAGCCACCGTGCCTGAAGTTGGGTATGGCTAGCTGATGACGTCTTATAAACAAGAAATGGCCATTCCAGTTTCCCCTTTGTCTTTGTTGGTCACGCTATTCTGCCTATATCCTTAGCTACCTTGCGGCTGCTGGCCGGGCTTTGAGAGATAGCCCGAAGGCACAATTCGATGAGTGATTCTCCGTAACCGATCGATGACCGCCTACTTACCATAGTTATAATTCCCGAACAAAACCGTCAAGACAACGAGCCTCGTGTCGCAGTGGGTAGAGCGTCAGACTTCCGCACAGCAGGTCGCGAGTTCGGAGCCTCGGCTGCCGCAGGGCCTGAGGTTGGGTATGGCTGGTTGATGACGGTGTATAAAGCCTGTGAAATGGCCATTCCAGTGTTCGTTGTCTTTGTCAGTTATGCGTTATTCTGCCTATACCCTTAGCTGCCATGCGGCTGCATGCGGGCTTGAGAGATAGCTCCAAGGCACAACAGGACGAGTGAGTCCTGTAACCGATCGGAGTGGCGCCTGCTTACCACGGGTAAATATTCCTGAACAAAACCGTCCAGACAACGAACTCGCTGCGTGCAGTGGGTGAGCGTAAGTCTTATGCCCAAGAGGGCGCGAGGTTGTTTCTCGGGAGCCACCGTGCCCGAAGTTGCGAAAGGCCAGCTGATGACGTCTTATAAACAAGAAATGGCCATTCCAGTTTCCCCTTGGTTCCTTTTGTTGGTCGTTATTCTGCCTATATCCTTAGCTACTCTTGCGGCTGCTGGCCGGGCTTTGAGAGATAGCCCCAAGGCACAATTGACGAGTGATTCCTGTAACCGATCATGACCGCCTACTTTTACCATAGTTATAATTCCCGAACAAAACCGTCGCGACAACGAGCCTCGTGTCGCAGTGGGTAGAGCGTCAGACTTCCGCACAGCAGGTCGCAGTTCGAGCCCGGTGTCATAGCACCTGCGGTTGGGTATTGCTGGTTGATGACGGCTTATAGCCGGTGAAATGGCAATTGAAGTCTGACATTGTCTGTCAATGCGTTATTCTGCCCATATCCCGAGTTGCCCTGCGGCTGCTGGCGGGCTTGGAGAGAGAGTTTCCCGGCGGAAACAACGGACTAGTGAGTCCCGCTACCGGATCGGAGAGCGACTTTCAGTAATGGGGAATATTCCCGATGTACGCCGGCAAGAGACAAAGAACTTGTGGCGGAGTCGGTAGAGCGTTGGGCCCTTCGCACAACAGGTCGCAGAGTGCTCGAGCTCGCCGCAGTGGCAACCCGCGCTAAAGGGTGCTGGCTATTGGTGATGTGCTACTGAGCTTTCGTGAAATGGCCATTACAGTGTTCTGTCTCATGTCGTCATATGTTATTCCCACTCCATACACCTTTGAAGCCGCCATGCGGCTGCATGCGGAACTTGAGAGAGATAGCTCCAAGGCACAACAGGACGAGTGGATTCCTGTTACTGATCGGAGAGAGCGCTCTTCTTATCTATAGCGTTAATATTCCCGGAAGCAAACCGACAAAACAACGCGCTTCTGGCGCAGGGGCTAAAGCGCTAGACTTTATGACCAACAGGTCGTGGGTTCAAGCCTTGGTGCCGCAGCGCCTGGGGTTGGGTATGGCTATTACTTGCGAGTGGGCAATAAGCCGGAAATGGCCATTCCAGTCTCCGCGTCTCGCCGGTCACGCCATTCTGCCCATATCCCGAGCTGCCTGCGGCTGCTCGCGGGGCTTAGAGAGATAGCCCGAAGGCACAACGTGACGAGTGAATCCTCAACCGATCGGAGACCGCCTACTTTCACCATAGCGCCGGTAATTCCCCGAAACAAAACCGTCAAGACAACGAGCTCGTAGCAGCTGCGTTGGCCATACTTCTCCCAACAGTTCGTGGGTTAAAGCCTTGATGCCGCAGCGCCCGGCTGGATATGGCTGTTTATGAGGGCTAATGTAGCCGGAAAGTGGCACATTCCAGCCTCCCTCTGTCCTTTGTTGCGCACGGTACCAGCCTATATCTTTAGCTGCCTTGCGGCTGCTGGCAGCGCTTTGGAGAGATAGCCCGCACAACGGGACGAGTGAGTCCTGTAACCGATCAGAGACCGCCTACGCATCACCATAGCGTTATAAATCCCGAACGACAACCGTCATCGACGAAACAGCGTCAGAGGGCAGTATTGACCGTTATACTTCTCAACAGGCGTGCGCTCAAGCCCTGGGTTCCGCAGCGCTCCGGGCTGGGTATGGCTAGTTTTATGAGGGCTAACAGACGTTTTAAATTGCCATTCGTAGTCTCCCCTTTGGTCTTTGCCGGGTCACGTTACTCTGCCTTATATCTTTAGCTGCCTTGCGGCTGCTGGCGGGCTTCTTGAGAGATAGCCCCAAGGCCCAACGCGACGAGTGAGTCCTTGCATCCGATCGGAGACCGCTCTACTACCATAATTATAATTCCTGAACGAAAACCGTCAAGCAACGAGCTCGTCGCCGCAGTGGGTAGAGCGCAGCATCTCCGCATCGTGCAGGTCGCGGAGTTCGAGCCTGCGTCACAGCACCTGTAGATGGGTATTGCTGGTTGATGACGGCTTTTAAGCCAGAAATGGCAATTGCAGTCTCCCTTGACTTTGTCAGTCATGTTATTCTGCCTATACCCTTAGCTGCCTATGCAGCTGCATGCGGGAAATTCAGAGATAGCCCCAAGGCACAACGGGACGAGTGAGTCCTGTTACCGATCGGAGAGCGACTTCTTACAATGGGGAATATTCCCGATCAACACCGGCAAGACAAAGAACTTGTGGCGGAATGTGTAAAGCATTAGACTTCTGCACAACAGGTCGCGAGTTCGAGCCTCGGTTGCCGCAGGGCCTGAGGTTGGGTATGGCTGGTTGATGACGGTGAATAAGCCAGAAATGGCCATTCCAGTGTTCGTTGTCTTTGTCAGTTATGTTATTCTGCCTATACCCTTAGCTGCTATGCGGCTGCATGCGGGGCTTGAGAGATAGCTCCAAGGCACAACGGGACGAGTGAGTCCTGTAACCGATCGGAGAGCGCCTGCTTACCACAGTAAATATTCCTGAACAAAACCGTCCAGACAACGAACTCGTTGCGTAGTGGGTAGAGCGTTAGTCTTATGCCCAAGAGGGCGCGAGTTTGTTTCTCGGGAGCCACCGTGCCTGAAGTTGGGTATGGCTAGCTGATGACGTCTTATAAACAAGAAATGGCCATTCCAGTTTCCCTTGTCTTTGTTGGTCACGTTATTCTGCCTATATCCTTAGCTACCTTGCGGCTGCTGGCGGGGCTTGAGAGATAGCCCCAAGGCACAATTGGACGAGTGATTCCTGTAACCGATCGATGACCGCCTACTTACCATAGTTACAATTCCCGAACAAAAACCGTCAAGACAACGAGCTCGTGTCGCAGTGGGTAGAGCGTTAGACTTCTGCACAACAGGTCGCGAGTTCGAGCCTCGGGTGTCGCAGCACCTGCGGTTGGGTATGGCTGGTTTGATGACGGCTTAATAAGCCAGAAATGGCCATTCCAGTCTCCCTTTGTCTTTGTCTGTCATGTTATTCTGCCTATATCTCTTAGCTGCCTTTGCGGCTGCTGGCGGGTGCTTGAGAGATAGCCCCAAGGCACAACGGGACGAGTGAGTCCTGTAACCGATCGGAGACCGCCTACTTTACCATAGTTATATTCCCGAACAAAACCGTCAAGACAACGAGCTCGTGGCGCAGTGGGTAGAGCGTCGAGACTTCCGCACAACAGGTCGCGAGTTCGAGCCTCTCGGTGCCGCAGCACCTGAGGTTGGGTATTGCTGGTTGATGACGGCTTATAAGCCAGAAATGGCCATTCAAAGTCTCCCTTGATCTTTGTCGGTCATGTTATTCTGCTCTATATTCTAAGCTGCCTATGCGGCTGCTGGCGGAGCTTGAGAGATAGCCCAAGGCACAACGTGGGACGAGTGAGTCCTGTTACCGATCGGAGACGCCTTCTTACCATGCGGTTAATATTCCCGAACAAACACCGTCAAGACAAACGAGCTCGTGGCGCAGTGGGTAGAGCGTTAGACTTCTGCACAACAGGTCGCGAGTTCGAGCCTCGGGTGCCGCAGCGCCTGATGGTTGGGTATGGCTGGTTGATGACGGCCTAAAGTCAGAAATGGCCATGTCCAGTCTCCCCTGTATCTTTTGTCGAGCCATGTTATTCTGCCTATATCCTTAGCTGCCTTGCGGCCGTTGGCGGGGCTTGAGAGATAGCCCCAAGGGCACAACGGGACGAGTGAGTCCTGTAACCGATCGGAGAGCGCCTACTTACCATAGTCAATATTCCCGAACGAAAAACTGTCAAGACAACGAGCTCGTGGCGCAGTGGGTAGAGCGTTAGACTTCTGCCCAACAGGTCGTGAGTTCGAGCTTCTGGTGCCGCAGCGCCTGGGAGTTGGGTATGGCTGGTTGATGAGGGCTAATAAAGCCCAGAAATGGCCATTCCAGTCTCCCTTGTCTTTGTTGGTCATGTTATTCTGCCTATATCCTTAGCTGCCTTTGCGGCTGCTGGCGGGCTTGAGATAGCCCCTACAGGCACATCGGGACGGTGAGTCCTGTAACCGATCGGAGAGCCCGCCTACTTACCATAGTTATATTCCCGAACAAAACCACAGACAACGAGCTCTGTGGCGCAGTGGGCAGAGCGTTAGACTTCTGCACAACAGGTCGCGAGTTCGAGCCTGCTGCCGCAGCGCCTGAGGTTGGGTATGGCTGGTTGATGACGGCTAATAAGCCAGAAATGGCCATTCCAGTCTCCCTTGTCTTTGTCTATCGCATGTTATTCTGCCTATATCCTAGCTGCCATGTCGGCTGCTGGCGGGCTTGAGAGATAGCCCCAAGGCATAACGGGACGAGTGAGTCCTGCTAACCGATCGGGAGAGCGCCTACTTACCATGGGTTAATATTCCCGATCAAAACCTGGCAAGACAACGAGCTTGTGGCGCAGTGGGTAGAGCGTTAGACTTATGCCCATCAGGTCGTGAGTTCGAGCCTTGCGCCGCAGCGCCTGCAGTTTGGGTATGGCTGGTTGATGACGGTTAATAAAGCCAGAAATGGCCATTCCAGTCTCCTTTGTCTTTGTCGGTCATGTTATTCTGCCTATATCCTCAGCTGCATTACGGCTGCTGGCGAAGCTTGAGAGATAGCCCCACTGCACAACGGGACGAGTGAGTCCTGTAACCGATCGGAGATCGCCTACTTACCATAGTAATATTTGCCAATCAAAACTGGCGACAATCAGCTTGTGGCGCAGTGGGTAGAGCGATAGACTTCTGCCCATCAGGTCGTAGTTCATGCCTCTAGGGTGCGCAGCGCCTGGGGTTTGGTATGGCTGGTTGATGACGGCTAATAAGCCAGAAATGGGCCATTCCAGTCTCCCTTTGTCTTTGTACGGTCATGCTATTCTGCCTATATCCTTAGCTGCCTATGCGGCTGCTGGCGAGGGCTTGAGAGATAGCCCCAAGGGCACAACGGGACGAGTGAGTCCTGTAACCGATCGGAGACCGCCTACTTACCATAGTTAATATTTGCCGATCAAAACCGGCAAGACAATGAGCTTGTGGCGCAGTGGGTAGAGCGTTAGACTTCTGCCCAACAGGTCGTGAGTTCAAGCCTTGGGTGCCAGCAGCGCCTGGGGTTGGGTATGGCTAATTGATGACGGCTTATAAGCCAGAAATGGCCATTCCAGTTTCCCTTGTCTTGTTTGGTCATGTTATTCTGCCTATATCCTTAGCTGCCTTACGGCTGCTGGCGGGAGCTTGAGAGATAGCCCCAAGGCACAACGGGACGAGTGAGTCCTGTAACCGATCGGAGACCGCCTACTTACCATGGGTGAATATTCCCGATCAAAACCGGCAAGACAATGAGCTTGTGGCGCAGTGGGTAGAGCGTTAGACTTCTGCTAGACAGGTCGTGAGTTCAAGCCTCGGTGCCGCAGCGCCTGGTGTTGGGTATTGCTGGTTGATGACGGCTAATAAGCCAGAAATGGCCATTCCAGTCTCCCTTTGTCTTTGTCGGTCATGTTATTCTGCCTATATCCTTAGCTGCATTATGGCTGCTGGCGGGCTTGAGAGATAGCCCCAAGGCACAACGGGACGAGGGAGTCCTGTTACCGATCGGAGACCGCCTACTTACCATAGTTAATATTCCCGATCAAAACCGGCAAGACAAACGAACTTGTGGCGCAGTATGTAGAGCGTTAGACTTCTGCTAGACAGGTCGTGAGTTCAAGCCTTGGGAGCCACAGCGCCTTGGGTTGGTTATGATTGGTTAATGACGGCTAATAAGCCAGAAATGGCCATTCCAGTCTCCCTTTGTCTTTGTCGGTCATGTTATTCTGCCTATATCCTTAGCTGCCTTTACGGCTGCTTGGCGGGCTTGAGAGATAGCCCCAAGGCACTACGGGACGAGTGAGTCCTGTAACCGATCGGAGACCGCCTACTTACCATACGTTAATTTTGCCGATCAAAACCCGGCAAGACAACGAGCTTGTGGCGCAGTGGGTATAGCGTTAGACTTCTGCCCAACAGGTCGTGAGTTCAAGCCTTGGGTGCCGCAGCGCCTGAGTTTGGGTATGGCTGGTTGATGACGGGCTAATAAGCCAGAAATGGCCATTACAGTTCTCTTTGTCTTTGTCGGTCATGTTATTCTGCCTATATCCTAAGCTGCCTTACGGCTGCTTGCGAAGCTTGAGAGATAGCCCCGAGGCACTACGGGACGAGTGAGTCCTGTAACCGATCGGAGAGCGCCTACTTACCATAGTTAATATTTTTGCGATCGAAAACCGGCAAGACAACGAGCTCTGGCGGAGTGGGTATAGCGTTAGACTTCTGCCCAACAGGTCGCGAGTTCGAGCCTCGGGTGCCACAGCGCCTGGGGTTGGGTATGGCTGGCTGATGACGTGCTAATAAGCCAGAAATGGCCATTCCAGTCTCACTTTGTCTTTGTCGGTCATGTTATTCTGCCTATATCCTTAAGCTGCCTTACGGCTGCTGGCGGGAGCTTGAGAGATAGCCCCAAGGCACAACGGGACGAGTGAGTCCTGTAACCGATCGGAGAGCGCCTACTTACCATAGTTAATTTTGCCCGATCAAAAACTGGCAAGACAACGAGCTCGTGGCGCAGTGGGTAGAGCGTTAGACTTTGCCCAAGAGGTTGTGAGTTCAAGCCTTGGGTGCCGCAGCGCCTGGGGTTTGGGTATGGCTGGTTGATGACGGCTAATAAGCCAGAAATGGCCATTCCAGTCTCCCTTGACTTTGTCGGTCATGTTATTCTGCCTATATCCTTAGCTGCCTTGCGGCTGCTGGTGGGGCTTGAGAGATAGCCCCAAGGCACAACGGGACGAGTGAGTCCTGTAACCGATCGGAGACCGCCTACTTACCATGGGGGAATATTCCCGATCAAAACCGGCAAGACAAACGAACTCGTGGCGGAGTGGGTAGAGCGTTAGACTTCTGCACAACAGGTCGTGAGTTCAAGCCTTGGGTGCCGCAGCGCCTGGGGTTGGTAGGCTGGTTGATGACGGCTAATAAGCCAGAAATGGCCATTCCAGTCTCCCTTGTCTTTGTCAGTCATGTTATTCTGCCTATATCCTTAGCTGCCTTACGGCTGCTGGCGAAGCTTGATAGATAGCCCCAAGGCACAACGGGACGAGTGAGTCCTGTTACCGATCGGAGAGCGCCTACTTACCATAGTTAATGTTGCCCGATCAAAACTGGCAAGACAACGAGCTTGTGGCGCAGTGGGTAGAGCATTAGACTTCTGCCCAACAGGTCATGAGATCCAGCCTTGGGTGCCGCAGCGCCTGGGGTTGGTATGGCTGGTTGATGACGGGCTAATAAGCCAGAAATGGCCATTCCAGTCTCCCTTTGTCTTTGTCGGTCATGTTATTCTGCCTATATCCATAGCTGCCTTGCGGCTGCTGGCGGGCTTGAGAGATAGCCCCAAGGCACAAAAGGACGAGTGAGTCCTGTAACCGATCGGAGAGCGCCTACTTACCATAGTTAATTTTGCCGATCAAAACTGCCAAGACAACGAGCTTGTGGCGCAGTGGGTAGAGCGTTAGACTTCTGCTCACCTGGTCGTGAGTTCAAGCCTTGGGTGCCACAGCGCCTGCGGTTGGGTATGGCTGGTTGATGACGGCTTATAAGCCAGAAATGGCCATTCCAAGTCTCCCCTTGTCTTTGTCAGTCATGTTATTCTGCCTGTATCCTAAGCTGCCTTACGGCTGCTGGCGAAGCTTGAGAGATAGCCCCAAGGCACAACGGGACGAGTGAGTCCTGTAACCGATCGGAGACCGCCTACTTACCATGATGAATATTCCCGGATCAAAAACCGGCAAGACAATGAGCTTGTGGCGCAGTGGGTAGAGCGTTAGACTTCTGCCCAACAGGTCGTGAGTTCAAGCCTTGGTGCCGCAGCGCCTGGGGTTGGGTATGGCTGGTTGATGACGGCTAATAAGCCAGAAATGGCCATTCCAGTCTCCCTTGACTTTGTCGGTCATGTTATTTTGCCTATATCCTAAGCTGCCTTACGGCTGCTGGCGAAGCTTGAGAGATAGCTTAAGGCACAACGGGACGAGTGAGTCCTGTAAGCGATCGGAGAGCGCCTACTTACCATAGTTAATATTTCCCGATCAAAACCGGCAAGACAACGAGCTTGTGGCGCAGTGGGTAGAGCGTTAGACTTCTGACCAACAGGTCGTGAGTTCGAGCCTTGCGCCACAGCGCCTGGGGTTGGGTATGGCTGGTTGATGACGGCTAATAAGCCAGAAATGGCCATTCCAGTCTCCCTTTGTCTTTGTCGGTCATGTTATTCTGCCTATATCCTATAGCTGCCTTGCGGCTGCTGGCGAAGCTTGAGAGATAGCCCCAAGGCACAACGGGACGAGTGAGTCCTGTAACCGATCGGAGCCACCTACTTACCATAGTTAATGTTTGCCGATCAAAACTGGCAAGACAACGAGCTTGTGGGCAGTGGGTAGAGCGTTAGACTTCTGCCCAACAGGTCGTGAGTTCAAGCCTTGGGTGCCGCAGCGCCTGTGGTTGGGTATGGCTGATTGATGACGGCTAATAAGCCAGAAATGGCCATTCCGGTCTCCTTTGACTTTGTCGGTCATGTTATTCTGCCTATATCCTTAGCTGCCTCTTGCGGCTGCCGGCGGGGCTTGAGAGATAGCGCCAAGGCAGAACGGGACGAGTGAGTCCTGTAACCGATCGGAGACCGCCTACTTACCATAGCTAATTTTCCGACAAAACTGGCAAGACAACGAGCTCGTGGCGCGTGGGTAGAGCGTTAGACTTCGCACAACAGGTCGTGAGTTCTAGCCTCGGTGCCGCAGCGCCTGGAGTTGGGTATGGCTGGTTGATGACGGGCTTATAAGCCAGAAATGGCCATTCCAGTCTCCCTTTGTCTTTTGTTTGGTCATGTTATTCTGCCTATATCCTTAGCTGCCTTGCGGCTGCTGGCGGTGCTTATAGATAGCCCCAAGGCACAACGGGACGAGTGAGTCCTGTAACCGATCGGAGACCACCTACTTACCATGGGGAATATTCCCGATCAAAACCGGCAAGACAAAACGAACTCGTGGCGGAGTGGGTAGAGCGTTAGACTTCTGCCCAAACAGGTCGCGAGTTCAAGCCTCGGGTGCCGCAGCGCCTGAGGTTGGGTATGGCTGGTTGATGACGGCTAATAAGCCAGAAATGGCCATTCCAGTCTTCCCCTTGTCTTTGTTGGTCATGTTATTCTGCCTATATCCTTAGCTGCCTTGCGGCTGCTGGCGGGGCTTGAGAGATAGCCCCAAGGCACAACGGGATGAGTGAGTCCTGTAACCGATCGGAGACCGCCTACTTACCGTAGTTAATGTTGCCGATCAAAAACTGGCAAGACAACGAGCTTGTGGCGCAGTGGGTAGAGCGTTAGACTTCTGCCCAACAGGTCGTGAGTTCAAGCCTTGGTGCCGCAGCGCCTGGGTTGGTATGGCTGGCTGATGAGGGCTAATAAGCCAGAAATGGCCATTCCAGTCTCCCTTTGTCTTTGTCGGTCATGTTATTCTGCCTATATCCTAAGCTGCCTTACGGCTGCTGGCGAAGCTTGAGAGATAGCCCCAAGGCACAACGGGACGAGTGAGTCCTGTAACCGATCGGAGACCACCTACTTACCATAGTTAAATGTTGCCGATCAAAACTGGCAAGTGAATGAGCTTGTGGCGCAGTGGGTAGAGCGTTAGACTTCTGCCCAACAGGTCGTGAGTTCAAGCCTTGGTGCCGCAGCGCCTGGGGTTGGGTATGGCTGATTGATTACGGCTAATAAGCCAGAAATGGCCATTCCAGTCTTCCTTGACTTTTGTCGGTCATGTTATTCTGCCTATATCCTTAGCTGCCTTTGAGGCTGCTTGCGAGGCTTGAGAGATAGCCCCAAGGCACAACGGGACGAGTGAGTCCTGTAACCGATCGAAGACCGCCTACTTACCATAGTTAATTTGCCCGATCAAAAAACTGGCAAGACAACGAGCTTGTGGCGCAGTGGGTAGAGCGTTAGACTTCTGCCCAACAGGTCGCGAGTTCGAGCCTCGGGTGCCACAGCGCCTGAGGGTTTGGGTATGGCTGGTTGATGACGGCTAATAAGCCAGAAATGGCCATTCCAGTCTCCCTTTGTCTTTGTCGGTCATGTTATTCTGCCTATATCCTAGCTGCCTTGCGGCTGCTGGCGGGGTTTGAGATATAGCCCCAAGGCACAACGGGACGAGTGAGTCCTGTTACCGATCGGAGAGCGCCTACTTACCACAGTTAATATTCCCGAACAAAACCGTCCAGACCTTACTCGTGGCGCAGTGGGTAGAGCGTTAGACTTCTGCTCAGACAGGTCGTGAGTTTCAAGCCTCGGCTGCTGCAGCGCATGGGTGTATGGCTGGTTGATGACGGCTTATAATCCAGAAATGGCCATTGAAGTCTCCCTTGACTTTGTCGGTCATGTTATTCTGCCTATATCCTTAGCTGCCTTGCGGCTGCTGGCAGGACTTAAGAGATAGCCCCAAGGAACAACGGGACGAGTGAGTCCTGTAACCGATCGGAGAGCGCCTACTTACCATCGCTAATTTTGCCGATCAAAACCGGCAAGTCAACGAGCTTGTGGCGCAGTGGGTAGAGCGTTAGACTTCTGCCCAACAGGTCGTGAGTTTATGCCTTCGGTGCCCCAGTGCCTGGGGTTGGTTATGGCTGGTTGATGTGGGCTAGTAAGCCAGAAATGGCCATTCCAAACTCCTTTGTCTTTGTCTGTCATGTTATTCTCCCTATATCCTAAGCTGCCTTACGGCTGCTGGCGAAGCTTGAGAGATAGCCTCAATGCACAACGGGACGAGTGAGTTCTGCAACGATCGGAGAGCGCCTACTATCCATCGTGTAATATTCCCGATCAAAACCGGCAAGACAACGAGCTTGTGGGGCAGTGGGTAGAGCGTTAGACTTCTGCCCAACAGGTCGTGAGTTTGAGCCCAGGGTGCTGCATTTCCTGCGGTTGGGTATGGCTGGTGGATGGTGGTTCATAATCCAGAAATGGCCATTGAAGTCTCCCTTGACTTTTGTCGGTCATGTTATTCTGCCTTTATCCTTAGCTTCATTGCGGCTGCTGGCGGGAAGCTTGAGAGATAGCGCCAAGGCAGAACGGGACGAGTGAGTCCTGTAACCGATCGGAGACTGCCTACTTACCTGGGAATATTCCGGATAAAAACTGGCAAGACAAACGAGCTTGTGGCAGAGTGCGTAGAGCGTTAGACGTCTGCACAACAGGTCGTGAGTTCTAGCCTCGGGTGTTGCAGCGCCTTATTTTGGGTATAGTAAGTTGATGACGGTTAATAAGCCAGAAATGGCCATTCCAGTCTTCCTTGTTTTTGTCGGTCATGTTATTCTAACTATATCCTTAGCTGCCTTGCGGCTTCTGCCGGGGCTTGATAGATAGCCCTAAGGAACAATGGGACGAGTGAGTCCTGTTACCGATCGGAGAGCGCCTACTTACCCTACTTAATATTCCCGAAAACAACCGTCAAAACAACGCGCTTTTGGCGGAGTGGGTAGAGCGTTAGACTTCTGACCAACAGGTCGAGAATTCTAGCCTCGGGCGCCACAGCGCCTGAGGTTGGGTTTGGCTGGTTGATGACGTTAAATAAGCAAGAAGTGGCCATTCCAGTCTCCCTTTACTTATTCGGTCATGTTATTCTGCCTATATCCTTAGCTACCTTGCGGCTGCTGGTGGGGAATGAGAGATAGCCCAAAGGCATAACGGGACGAGTGAGTCCTGTATCCAATCGGAGACCGCCGACTTACTATAATAAATGTTGCCGATTAAAAACTAGCAAGACAACGAGATTGTGGCGCAGTGGGTAGAGCAATAGACTTCTGCCCAACAGGTCGTGAGTTCAAGCCTTGGGTGCTGCAGCGCCTGCGGTTGGGTATGGCTGGTTGATTACGGCTCATTATCCAGAAATGGCCTTTGAAGTCTCCCTTGACTTTGTCAGTCATGTTATTCTGCCTATATCCTTAGCTTCCTTGCGGCTTCTGGCGGGGCCTGAGAGATAGCGCCAAGACACAACGGGACAAGTGAGTCCTGTAACCGATTCAAGACCGCCTACTTATCATGAGGAATATTCCCGATAAAACCGGCAAGACACCGAACTCGTGGCGGAGTGCGTAGAGCGTTAGACTTCTAACCAACAGGTCGAGAATTCTAGACTTGGGTGCCGCAGCGCCCGAGGTTGGGTTTGGCTGGTTGATGACGTTTAAAAAGCCAGAATTGGCCATTCCAGTCTCCCTTGACTTTTTCGGTCATGGTATTTTGCCTATATCCTTAGCTGCCTTGCGGCTTCTGGCGGGGCCTGAGAGATAGCGCCAAGACACAACGGGACAAGTGAGTCCTGTAACCAATTCGAGACCGCCTACTTATCATGAGGAATATTCCCGATAAAACCGGCAAGACACCGAACTCGTGGCGGAGTGCGTAGAGCGTTAGACTTCTAACCAACAGGTCGAGAATTCTAGACTTGGGTGCCGCAGCGCCCGAGGTTGGGTTTGGCTGGTTGATGACGTTTAAAAAGTCAGAAATGGATATTTCAGTCTCACTTGTCTTTCATGTAATTCTGCCTATATCCTAAGCTGCATTACGGCTGCTGGTGAAGCTTGAGAGATAGCCTCAATGCACAACGGGACAAGTGAGTCCTGTTACCGATCGGAGAGCGCCTACTTACCATCTTTTCTTTTGCAGATCGAAACCGGCAAGACAACGAGCTCGTGAAGCAGTGGGTAGAGCAATAGACTTCTGCCCCACAGGTCTTGATTTCGCGCCTTGAGTGCCGCAGACCCTGGGGTTGGGTATGGCTAGCTGATGTCAGCTAATTAGCCAGAAATGGCCATTGGAGTCTCCCTTGACTTTGTCGGTCATGTTATTCTGCCTAAATCCTTAGTTTCCTTGCGGCTGCGGGCGGAGCTTGAGAGATAACGTTAAGGCACAACGGGACGATTGAGTCCTGTAGCCGATCGGAGACGACCTACTTACCATGGGTAATATTCCTGATCAAAACCGTCAAGATAAAGAACTCGTGGCGTAGTGGGTAGAGCGATAGACTTCTGCTCAACAGGTCGCGAGTTCGAGGCTCGGGCGCCGCAGCGCCTGTAGTTTGGTTTGTCTGGCTGAAGACGGCTATTAAGCCAGAGGTGGACATTTCAGTCTCCCTTGTCTTTGTCGGTCATGTTATTCTGCCTATATCCTAAGCTGCATTACGGATGCTGGTGAAGCTTGAGAGATAGCCCCAAGGCACAACGGGACGAGAAAGTCCTGTAACCGATCGGAGAGAACCTACTTACCACAGTTAATATTCCCGTAAGAAACCGTTCAGACAACAAACTCGTGGCGTAGTGGGTAGAGCGTTAGTCTTCTGCTCAACAGGTCGCGAGTTCAAGCTTCGGGAGCCGCAGCACCTGGGATTTGGTATGGCCAGCTGATATCGGCTAATAAGCCAGAAATGGCCATTGAAGTCTCCCTTGACTTTGTCGGTCATGTTATTCTGCCTATATCCTTAGCTTCCTTGCTTGAGAAAAAGCCCCAAGGCACAACGGCACGAGTGGGTCCTGTGACCGATCGGAGACCCTTCTACTTCCCATGGGGAAAATTCCCGATCAAAACAGGCAAGACAAATTACTCGTGGCGCTGTATGTAGAGCAATACGCATCTGCCCAAAAGGTCACGCATTCGAGCCTCAGGAGCCGCAGCGCCTGGGTATGGGTATGGCTGGCTGATGTTGGCTAATAAGCCAGAAATGGCCATTGAAGTCTCCCTTGACTTTGTCGGTCATGTTATTCTGCCTATATCCTTAGCTTCCTTGCGGCAGCTGGCGGGGCTTGAGAACAAGCCCCAAGGCACAACGGCACGAGTGGGTCCTGTGACCGATCGGACAGCGCCTACTTACCACAGTTAATATTCCCGAAAAATCTGTCCAGACAACGTACTCGTGGCGTAGGTGGTAGAGCGTTAGTCTTCTGCCAAAAGGTCGCGAGTTTGAGCCTAGGGAGCCGCAGCACCTGGGTATGGGTATGGCTTGCTGATGACGGCGATTCAGCCAGAAATTATCCTTCCCGTCTCCATTTTCTTTGCTGCTCACGTTATTCTGCCTATATCCTTAGCTGCCTTGCGGCGTCTGGCGGGGCTTGAGAGATAGCCCCAAGGCACAACGGGACGAGTGAGTCCTGTAACCGATCGGAGACCGCCTACTTACCATAGTTAATATTCCCGAACAAAACCGTCAACACAGCCAGCTCATGGGACAGTGGGTAAAGCGTTAGACGTCTGCCCAACAGGTCGTTAGTTCAAACCGCGGGTGCTGCAGCGCCTGCGGTTGGTTTTGGCTGGTTGATGACGGCTTATATGCCAGAAATGGCCATTGCAGTCTCCCTTGACCTTGTCGGTCATTTTATTTTGCCTTAATCCTTAGCTTCCCTTCGGCAGCTGGCGCGGCTTGAGAGATAGCGCCAATGCACAACGGGACGAATGAGTCCTGTAACCGATCGGAGACCCTTCTACTTCCCATGGTGAAAATTCCCGATCAAAAACAGGCAAGACAAATTACTCGTGGCGCTGTATGTAGAGCAATACGCATCTGCCCAACAGGTCACGCATTCGAGCCTCAGGAGCCGCAGCGCCTGGGTATGGGTATGGCTGGCTGATGTTGGCTAATAAGCCAGAAATGGCCATTGAAGTCTCCGTTGACTTTGTCGGTCATGTTATTCTGCCTATATCCTAAGCTTCCTTGCGGCAGCTGACGGGGCTTGAGAGATAGCCCCAAGGCAAAACGGGACGAGTGAGTCCTGTAACCGATCGGAGACCGCCTACTTACCATCGTTAATGATGCTGATCAAAACTGGCAAGACAACGAGCTTGTGGCGCAGTAGGTAGGGCCATAGACCTCTACCCAACAGGTCGTGTGTTCAATCATTGGGTGCCGCAGCGCCTGAGGTGGGGTATGGCTGGTTGATGACTGCTAATAAACCAGAAATTGCCATCCCAGTCTCCTCTGTCTTTTTCGGTTATGTTATTCTGTCTTTATCCTTAGCTGCCTTGCGGCTGCTGCTTGCAGGCTTGAGAAATAGCGTTCAGGACTGCGGTCT
>WEDG01002639.1:0-10071 GCA_017591395.1 Schistocephalus solidus | reverse complement strand
AGCCAGAAATGGCCATTCCAGTCTCCTTTGTCTTTGTCGGTCATGTTATTCTGCCTATATCCTATGCTGCCTTACGGCTGCTGGCGAAGCTTGAGAGATAGCCCCAAGGCACAACGGGACGAGTGAGTCCTGTAACCGATCGGAGAGCGCCTACTTACCATGGGTTAATATTTTGCCCGATCAAAACTGGGCAAGACAAACGAGCTCGTGGCGCAGTGGGTAGAGCATTAGACTTCTGCCCAACAGGTCGTGAGTTCAAGCCTTGGGTGCCACAGCGCCTGGGGTTGGGTATGGCTGGTTGATGACGGCTTAAAAGCCAGAAATGGCCATTCCAGTCTCCTTTGTCTTTGTCGGTCATGTTATTCTGCCTATATCCTTAGCTGCCTTTACGGCTGCTGGCGGAGCTTGAGAGATAGCCCCAAGGCACAACGGGACGAGTGAGTCCTGTAACCGATCGGAGACCGCCTACTTACCATGGGGAATATTCCCGATCAAAACTGGCAAGACAAAGAACTCGTGGCGCAGTGGGTAGAGCATTAGACTTCTGCCCAACAGGTCGTGAGTTCAAGCCTTGGGTGCCGCAGCGCCTGGGGTTGGGTATGGCTGGTTGATGACGGCTAATAAGCCAGAAATGGCCATTCCAGTCTCCTTTGTCTTTGTCGGTCATGTTATTCTGCCTATATCCTTAGCTGCCTTACGGCTGCTGGCGAAGCTTGAGAGATAGCCCCAAGGCACAACGGGACGAGTGAGTCCTGTAACCGATCGGAGACCGCCTACTTACCATGGGGAATATTCCCGATCAAAACCGGCAAGACAAAGAACTCGTGTCGCAGTGGGTAGAGCATTAGACTTCTGCCCAACAGGTCGTGAGTTCAATCCTTGGGTGCCACAGCGCCTGGGGTAGGGTATGGCTGGTTGATGACGGCTTATAAGCCAGAAATGGCCATTCCAGTCTCCTTTGTCTTTGTCGGTCATGTTTTTCTGCCTATATCCTATGCTGCTTTACGGCTGCTGGCGAAGCTTGAGAGATAGCCCCAAGGCACAACGGGACGAGTGAGTCCTGTAACCGATCGGAGACCGCCTACTTACAATGGGGAATATTCCCGATCAAAACCGGCAAGACAAAGAACTCGTGTCGCAGTGGGTAGAGAATTAGACTTCTGCCCAACAGGTCGTGAGTTCAAGCCTTGGGTGCCGCAGCGCCTGGGGTTGGGTATGGCTGGTTGATGACGGCTAATAAGCCAGAAATGGCCATTCCGGTCTCCTTTGTCTTTGTCGGTCATGTTATTCTGCCTATATCCTTAGCTGCCTTGCGGCTCCTGGCGGGGCGTGAGAGATAGCCCCAAGGCACAACGGGACGAGTGAGTCCTGTAACCGATCGAAGACCGCCATATTACCATGGGGTGAATATTCCCGATCAAAACTGGCAAGACAAAGAGCTTGTGGCGCAGTGGGTAGAGCGTTAGACTTCTGCCCAACAGGTCGTGAGTTCAAGCCTTGGGTGCCGCAGCGCCTGGGGTTGAGTATGGCTGGTTGATGACGGCTAATAAGCCAGAAATGGCCATTCAAGTCTCCTTGTCTTTGTCGGCCATGTTATTCTGCCTATATCCTTAGCTGCCCTACGGCTGCTGGCGAAGCTTGAGAGATAGCCCCAAGGCACAACGGGACGAGTGAGTCCTCTAACCGATCGGAGACCGCCTACTTACCACCGTTAATTTTTCCGATCAAAACTTGCAAGACAATGAGCTTGTGGCGCAGTGGGTAGAGCGTTAGACTTCTGCCCAACAGGTCGTGAGTTCAAGCCTTGGGTGCCACAGCGCCTGGGGTAGGGTATGGCTGGTTGATGACGGCTTATAAGCCAGAAATGGCCATTCCGGTCTCCTTTGTCTTTGTCGGTCATGTTATTCTGCCTATATCCTATGCTGCCTTACGGCTGCTGGCGAAGCTTGAGAGATAGCCCCAAGGCACAACGGGACGAGTGAGTCCTGTAACCGATCGGAGACCGCCTACTTACAATGGGGAATATTCCCGATCAAAACCGGCAAGACAAAGAACTCGTGGCGCAGTGGGTAGTGCAATAGACTTCTGCCAGACAGGTCGTGAGTTCAAGCCTTGGGAGCTGCACGCCTGCGGTTGGGTATGACTGGTTGATGACGGCTAATAAGCCAGAAATGGCCATTCCGGTCTTCTTTGTCTTTGTCGGTCATGTTATTCTGCCTATATCCTATGCTGCCTTACGGCTGCTGGCGAAGCTTGAGAGATAGCCCCAAGGCACAACGGGACGAGTGAGTCCTGTTACTGATCGGAGAGCGCCTACTTACCATAGTTAATGTTGCTGATCATAACTATCCAGACAACAAACTCGTTGCGTAGTGGAATAGCGTTAGTCTTATGCTCAAGATGTCGCGAGTTCGTGCGTCAGGCGCTACCTTGCCTGGAGTTGGGTATGGCTAGCTGATGACGGTTAATAAGCCAGAAATGGCCATTCCAGTCTCTGTTGTCTTTGTTGTTCACGTTATTCTGCCTATATCCTATGCTGCCTTACGGCTGCTGGCAAAGCTTGATAGATAGCCCCAAGGAACAACGGGACGAGTGAGTCCTGTAACCGATCGGAGACCGCCTACTTACCATGGGGAATATTCCCGATCAAAACCGGCAAGACAATGAGCATGTGGCGCTGTGGGTAGAGCATTAGACTTCTGCCCAACAGGTCGTGAGTTCAAGCCTTGGGTGCCACAGCACCTGGGGTTGGGTATGGCTGATTGATGACGGCTAATAAGCCAGAAATGGCCATTCCAGTCTTCCTTGTCTTTGTCGGTCATGTTATTCTGCCTATATCCTTAGCTGCCTTGCGGCTGCTGGCGAAGCTTGAGAGATAGCCCCAAGGCACAACGGGACGAGTGAGTCCTGTAACCGATCGGAGACCACCTACTTACCATAGTGAATATTTGCCCGATCAAAAACTGGCAAGACAAACGAACTCGTGGCGCAGTGCGTAGAGCAATAGACTTCTGCCAGACAGGTCGTGAGTTCAAGCCTTGGGTGCGCAGCGCCTGGGGATGGGTATGGCTGATTGATTACGGCTAATAAGCCAGAAATGGCCATTCCAGTCTCCCCTTGACTTTGACGGTCATGTTATTCTGCCTATATCATTAGCTGCCCTTACGGCTGCTGGCGAAGCTTGAGAGATAGCCCCAAGGCACAACGGGACGAGTGAGTCCTGTAACCGATCAGAACCGCCTACTTACCATAGCTAATTTTGCCGATCAAAACTGGCTAGACAACGAGCTTGTGGCGCAGTGGGTATACGTTAGACTTCTGCCCAACAGGTCGTGAGTTCAAGCCTTGGTGCCGCAGCGCCTGGGGTTGGGTATGGCTGGTTGATGAGGGCTAATAAGCCAGAAATGGCCATTCCAGTCTCCTTTGTTTTTGTCGGTCATGTTATTCTGCCTATATCATAGCTGCCTGGCGGCTGCTGGCGAGGGATTGATAGATAGCCCCAAAGGCACAACGGGACGAGTGAGTCCTTTAACCGATTGAAACCGCCTACTTACCATGGGGAATATTCCCGATCAAAACCGGCAAGAAAAGAACTCGTGGCGGAGTGTGTAGAGCGTTAGACGTCGCCCACAGGTCGCGAGTTCAAGCCTCGGCTTCCACAGCGCCTGAGGTTGGGTATGGCTAGTTGATGACTGTTAATAAGCCAGAAATGGCCATTCCAGTCTTCCTTGTCTTTGTCGGTCCTTTATTCTGCCTATATCCTTAGCTGCCCTACGGCTGCTGGCGGGGCTTGATAGATAGCCCCCAAGGCACAACGGGATGAGTGTGTCCTGTAATCGATCGGAGACCGCCTACTTACCATAGTAAATGTTTGCCGGTCAAAATTGGCAAGTCAACGAGATTGTGTCGCATTGGGTAGAGCAATAGACTTCTGCCCAACAGGTCGTGAGTTCAAGCCTTGGGTGCGCAGCGCCTGGGGATGGGTATGGCTGATTGATTACGGCTAATAAGCCAGAAATGGCCATTCCAGTCTCCCTTGACTTTGACGGTCATGTTATTCTGCCTTACTCATTAGCTTTCTTGAGGCTGCTGGCGGGGCTTGAGAGATAGCCCCAAGGCACAACGGGACGAGTGAGTCCTGTAACCGATCAGAGTCCGCCTACTTACCATAGCTAATTTTGCCGAAAAAACTGGCTAGACAACGAGCTTGTGGCGCAGTGGGTATAACGTTAGACTTCTGCCCAACTGGTCTTGAAGTCAAGTCTTCGGTGCCGCAGCGCCTGGGGTTGTTATGGCTGGTTGATGAGGGCTGATATACCAGAAATGGCCATTCCAGTCTCCTTTGTTTTTGTTTGTCAAATTATTCTGCCTGGCGGCTGCTGGCGGGGATTGATAGATAGCTCCAAGGCACAACGGGATGAGTGAGTCCTTTAACCGATTGGAAACTGCCTACTTACCATGGGGAATATTCCCGATCAAAACCGGCAAGAAAAAGAACTCGTGGCGGAGTGTGTAGAGCGTTAGACGTCTGTACTACAGGTCGCGAGTTCATGCCTCGGCTTCCGCAGCAATTGAGGTTGGGTATGGCTAGTTGATGACTGTTAATAAGCCAGAAATGGCCATTCCAGTCTTCCTTGTCTTTGTCGGTCCTTTTATTCTGCCTATATCCTTAGCTGCCTTGCGGCTGCTGGCGGGGCTTGATAGATAGCCCCAAGGCACAACGGGATGAGTGTGTCCTGTAACCGATCGGAGACCGCCTACTTACCATAGTAAATGTTGCCGGTCAAAATTGGCAAGTCAACGAGATTGTGTCGCATTGGGTAGAGCAATATACTTCTGCTCAACAGTTAGTGAGTTCAAGCCTTGGGTGCGCAGCGCCTGGGGATGGGTATGGCTGATTGATTACGGCTAATAAGCCAGAAATGGCCATTCCAGTCTCCCTTGACTTTGTCGGTCATGTTATTCTACCTATATCCTTAGCTGCCTTACGGCCTCTTGCGAAGCTTGAGATATAGCCCCGAGGCACTACGGGACGAGTGAGTCCTGTAACCGATCGGAGACCGCCTACTTACCATTGTTAATTTTGCCGAAAAAAACTGGCAAGACAAAGAACTCGTGGCGGAGTGGGTATAGCGTTAGACTTCTGTACAACAGTTCGCGAGTTCAAGCATCGGCTGCCGCAGCGCCTGAGTTTGGGTATGGCTGGTTGATGAGGGCTAATAAGCCAGAAATGGCCATTACAGTCTACTTTGTCTTTGTCGGTCATGTTATTCTGCCTATATCCTAAGCTGCCTTACGGCTGCTAGCGAAGCTTGAGAGATAGCCCCAAGGCACAACGGGACGAGTGAGTCCTGTTACCGATCGGAGAGCGCCTACTCACCACAGTTAATATTCCCGAACAAAACCGTCCAGACTACGAACTCGTGGCAATGTGGGTAGAGTGTTAGTCTTATGCCCAAGAGGTTGCGAGTTCGTGCCTCGGGCGCCACAGTGCCTGGAGTTGGTATGACTAGCTGATGACGGTTAATAAGCCAGAAAGGGCAATTCAAGTCTCCCTTGAGTTTGTCGTTCATTTTATTCTGCCTATATCCTTAGCTTCCTTGAGGCTGCTGGCGGGGCTTGAGAGATAGCCCCAAGGCACAACGGGACGAGTGAGTCCCGTAACCGATCGGAGACTGCCTACTTACCATGGGGAATATTCCGGATAAAACTGGCAAGACAAAGAACTCGTGGTGGAGTGCGTAGAGCGTTATACTTCTGCCCAACAGGTCGTGAGTTCAAGCCTTCGGTGCCGCAGTGCCTTAGGTTGGTTATGGCTAGTTGATGAGGGCTTATAAGCCAGAAATGGCCATTTAAGTCTCCCTTGACTTTGTCGGTCATGTTATTCTGCCTATATCCTTAGCTGCCTTACGGCTGCTGGCGAAGCTTGAGAGATAGCCCCAAGGCACAACGGGACGAGTGAGTCCTGTAACCGATCGAAGACTGCCTACTTACCATAGCTAATTTTGCTGAAACAAACTGGCAAGACGACGAGCTTGTGGCGCAGTGTGTAGAGCGTTAGACTTCTGCCCAACTGGTCGTGATTTCGAGCCTCGGTTGCTGCAGCGCCTGCGGGTATGGCTGGTTGATGACGGCTTATAATCCAGAAATGGCCATTGAAGTCTCCCTTGACTTTGTCGGTCATGTTATTCTGCCTATATCCTTAGCTGCCTTACGGCTGCTGGCGAAGCTTGAGATATTGCCCCAAGGCACAACGGGACGAGTGAGTCCTTTAACCGATCGGAGACCGCCTACTTACCATAGTTGATTTTGCCGAAACAAAAACTGGCAAGTCAACGAGCTTGTGGCGCAGTGGGTAGAGCGTTAGACTTCTGCCCAACAGGTCGTGAGTTTATGCCTTCAGTGCCCCAGTGCCTGGGGTTGGTTATGGCTGGTTGATGACGGCTAATAAGCCAGAAATGGCCATTCCAAACTCCTTTGTCTTTGTCAATCATGTTATTCTGCCTATATCCTAAGCTGCCTTACGGCTGCTGGCAAGGCTTGAGAGATAGCCCGAAGGCACAACGGGACGAGTGAGTTCTGTTACCGATCGGAGAGCGCCTACTGTCCATCGTTAATATTCCCGAATAAAACCATCAAGACAACGAGCTTGTGGGGCAGTGGGTAGAGCGTTAGACTTCTGCCCAACAGGTCGTGAGTTCAAGCCTTGGGTGCTGCAGCGCCTGCGGTTGGGTATGGCTGGTTGATGGTGGCTCATTATCCAGAAATGGCCTTTGAAGTCTCCCTTGACTTTGTCGGTCATGTTATTCTGCCTATATCCTTAGCTTCCTTGCGGCTTCTGGCGGGGCCTGAGAGATAGCGCCAAGACACAACGGAACAAGTGAGTCCTGTAACCGATTCGAGACCGCCTACTTATCATGAGGAATATTCCCGATAAAAACGGCAAGACACCGAACTCGTGGCGGAGTGCGTAGAGCGTTAGACTTCTAACCAACAGGTCGAGAATTCTAGACTTGGGTGCCGCAGCGCCCGAGGTTGTGTTTGGCTGGTTGATGACGTTTAAAAAGCCAGAATTGGCCATTCCAGTTTCCCTTGACTTTTTCGGTCATGGTATTTTGCCTATATCCTTAGCTGCCTTGCGGCTGCTGGCAGGACTTAAGAGATAGCCCCAAGGAACAACGGGACGAGTGAGTCCTGTAACCGATCGGAGAGCGCCTACTTACCATCATTAATTTTGCAGATCAAAACCGGCAAGACAACGAGCTCGTGAAGCAGTGGGTAGAGCAAAAGACTTCTGCCAAAGAGGTCTTGAGTTCGCGCCTTGAATGCCGCAGCCCCTGGGGTTGGGTATGGCTGGGTTATGACGGCTATTAAGTCAGAAATGGACATTTCAGTCTTACTTGTCTTTGTCGGTCATGTAATTCTGCCTATATCCTAAGCTGCATTACGGCTGCTGGTGAAGCTTGAGAGATAGCCTCAATGCACAACGGGACAAGTGAGTCCTGTTACCGATCGGAGAGCGCCTACTTAGCGTCGTTTCTTTTGCAGATCGAAACCGGCAAGACAACGAGCTCGTGAAGCAGTGGGTAGAGCAATAGACTTCTGCCCCACAGGTCTTGATTTCGCGCCTTGAGTGCCGCAGACCCTGGGGTTGGGTATGGCTAGCTGATGTCAGCTAATTAGCCAGAAATGGCCATTGGAGTCTCCCTTGACTTTGTCGGTCATGTTATTCTGCCTAAATCCTTAGTTTCCTTGCGGCTGCGGGCGGAGCTTGAGAGATAACGTTAAGGCACAACGGGACGATTGAGTCCTGTAGCCGATCGGAGACCACCTACTTACCATGGGTAATATTCCTGACCAAAACCGTCAAGATAAAGAACTCGTGGCGTAGTGGGTAGAGCGATAGACTTCTGCTCAACAGGTCGCGAGTTCGAGCCTGGAGATCCGCAGCGCCTGGGTTTTGGTATGTCTGGCTGAAGACGGCTATTAAGCCAGAGGTGGACATTTCAGTCTCCCTTGTCTTTGTCGGTCATGCTATTCTGCCTATATCCTAAGCTTCCTTGCGGCAGCTGACGGGGCTTGAGAGATAGCCCCAAGGCAAAACGGAACGAGTGAGTCCTGTAACCGATCGGAGACCGCCTACTTACCATCGTTAATGATGCCGATCAAAACTGGCAAGACAACGAGCTTGTGGCGCAGTAGGTAGGGCCATAGACCTCTTCCCAACAGGTCGTGTGTTCAATCATTGGGTGCCGCAGCGCCTGAGGTGGGGTATGGCTGGTTGATGACTGCTAATAAACCAGAAATGGCCATCCCAGTCTCCTCTGTCTTTTTCGGTTATGTTATTCTGTCTTTATCCTTAGCTGCCTTGCGGCTGCTGCTAAGGCTTGAGAAATAGCGTTCAGGACTGCGGTCTTGACCAAGGGGGTTACTTTGAATTAGCAACAACAACAAG
This sequence comes from Schistocephalus solidus, assembly GCA_017591395.1. Taxonomy (NCBI): domain Eukaryota; kingdom Metazoa; phylum Platyhelminthes; class Cestoda; order Diphyllobothriidea; family Diphyllobothriidae; genus Schistocephalus; species Schistocephalus solidus. The sequence goes on along the minus strand of WEDG01002639.1, from coordinate 1,616 downwards.
GAATTTGAGAGATCATCCTCTCAAATTACGTGTTACTGAGGCTAGGCTAGAAAGTGCGAAGTACTTTTTTTTAATAGCGTGTTCGAAGCTGAGAATAATCTTCCTATGTATGTTCTTATGACGAAAGCCGTAGAGGCTTTTTAGCGAAATTCAGATCGTTATAGTGGTGCGTGCTACATCACGAACTGAATACTGCAAGGGCGTTGTCAAAAAATAGGCATATAGAATATTACTTGCTAAAGTTAAGTAACATTCATCATGTGTTATTAGTTTCATCCGTGGTCTCACGCACTCATAATTCCCATGCGGAGGTCCCGAGGTCTGCCCTGCTTAACAACCGTGATGCTCCCCGTCGCAAACCCCCACCACAACGAGCGACAGTTTTCGTCTCCGAAAAATCACTGGGACTATTTACCGGTGTCTGCTCTTTTTCAACTACGCTCCACCCCGCTGGCTCATATAAATTGGCCTCGCAAACAAACCGAGATACTAATTTTGATACCACAGCTCGCATGTACAAAAAGGGAATTCAAAGGTTACTTACCTATATGGCTGGCCAGAAGTGTCCATTAGAGTCTCCATTTTCGTTGTAGGTTATATGATTCTGTCTATTTCACTGGCAAGGCTGGGGCTGCTGGTGATATTCTAGAGTGACACCCAAGGCAGAAAGAAAAGAGTCCTCTGAGACATCGGTCAAAATACGATGCACGCAGTCTATATTGACTTCAAAAAGGCTTTCGATAGCGTGCCGCACCACCACCTTCTTTATAAACTCAGCGGCATAGGAATAAGAGTTAGACTTCTGATATGGATAGAAAACCTTCCACTCGGCTGCTCACAAACTGTCTATCTGAGCAACAAACAGTCGGCTAATGTTGAGGTTAAGAGTGGTGTTCCTCAAGGCTCACTTCTGATCCCTTCATTCTTCATTGCCTACATCAACGACTGCGCCAGCCAACTGGACTGCGATATATCCATGTTTCTCAAGTATCTCAAATTGCGCGCGTTATGCAAACTGCGACTTGCATGCAAACTGTAATCGACTCCGAAAATGGTCAGAGGACTGGTTCTTTCCGATAAATGAGAGTAAGTGCGACATCATACGAGTCACGAAATTCAATCATTTAAATCCTGCGGTTTGCCACCTAAGTTTCATACCCTTGAAGGAAGTGGTTGCCCAAAAACAGGGGAGTCTGGATCACGCCCTCACTTAAACCCTCCGTACATTGCGCAAAGGTAGCAAAGTCAGCGATGTCGATGCCTTCCATCGAGAAACGAGATTTTTCAGCCTTCAGTGACGACTGCTTCAACAAAGTCTTCGGAACCCTCGTGTGGCTGCAGGTAGAATTCACTATCGAAGCTTGGAGACCCTGGGCGGAGAAGGACATCAACATCCTTGGAAAGATCCAAAGTCAAGCAAACAAACTTGTCCTTGGACAGGGCTTACAGCCTTATGAACCACGGCTGTCTAATCTGAATCTCTTCCCCTTGCATAAAAGACAGCTTTGGGGAGACATGATACGAAATTCCGCATACTACGCAATCAGGACTGTGGTCTTGACCAAGGGGAGTACTTTGAATTAGCAACAACAACAAGGAAGTTGAGAGTCATCCTC